>KN832990.1:87498-117370 GCA_000827315.1 Piloderma croceum F 1598
AGGCGTCCGAAACGAGTTTCTTGGCTAATACCGAGGTTCGAGAGACGACCTGGTTTGTCTGGGTGTCCATCATCCGTCAACTCGACCGCCTTTTGTTGGTTGGAGATGGCATTCTCGAGATCAGCCAACTCGCCAAGGCGTCCGAAACGAGTTCTTTGGCTGATACCGAGGTTCGAGAGACGACCTGGTTTGCCTGGGTGTTCATCATCCGTCAACTCAACCGCCTTTTGTTGGTTGGAGATGGCATTCTCGAGATCAGTCAATTCGCCTTGCGCCTGAAATCGCTCCCAGAGTCGGACACCGGCGGAATCTAGATCCCCTAGATCACGCTCCGACCGCGATAAGAATGAATAAAACACAATCAGGCTCATAGACCAAAGAAGCCTCAGCCAGCCAGCCATCTTTTCTAACATCATTATCTTTGGGTTATCGTGGTCACCCATTCTTCGTAGTTTGATCTTAATGGTTGTAGTAGTCAGCGCTTCGGCCTCGGCAGCTTCTGATTTCGCTTCCAGAACAGCAACTATATGATCCTCGTGAGATATACAGCCCCTCAGTCTCCGTTGTACATACATCCATGTTCCGAGCAAGCATCCAGAAGTGTGCTGACATCAATGTTGATGCTACCTATACAACGGTCTCCGGATGGCCGTGTTTTGTCTCCTATGGACAGAGATAGGGTCGACAAGGTGTTTCCGTATCTAGATTCGGACTGTAAGCGTTGATCTCGTCGACCATGAAGCAGGTGATTACACATACATACGAAACTCTTCGTTCCAATTTGGTACTGGTCCTTTGATCGCCCTGGTGTGCTGCATCGCCGCTCCATCTAGTCTGATCTCTACGTACAGATTCGACGATTTCGTCGTCAGGATGCTTCTGGCGATTTCAGCAGAGACCACTGTTAATATATCAGGTACAATCATATAGCGGAAGGGGGGCCGAATACTCGCCATATAGGGCATAGCTCTCTTCGCTTTCTGGTGCCATTCTCAGGCTGAGGGAGATATTTGGAAAGGTTTATCAGTGTATGGGGTCTGCGAGACTGGAAGGAAGAAGGGGTTGTTGTTGTGTACGATTTGACGGGCGAAAGTCGTGGGCACCTAATGGTGTTCTTCTTGCGTGGAATAGCCGCATTAGAATATGCAGCGCTAGGCAATATGCTGAGAAGACATAGCCTCCAGCAAGTTGAAGCCTCCAGGTCCGAAAATCCCCTATCTTTCCGGACAGCTTCCGGATCGATCATGGCTGGAAATTCCATATGAATGGTCGCCAATTCATCTTGAAGCGAAGTCTGTCCTGTCAGCTGGATTACTCGTGGCACCTGTAGACTAAATGTTTACATTCGCGGATTTAGCCATACCGCCCCACCGCACGTATGGTATTCAGCGAGAAACTTTACGTCTTCGCATCCCTCGGCCTTCGAACCGACATTCGTGTGCGAACATTCTGTCTCCCGCCGTTTACTGTTCCGACCCGTAGCTTCGTCGATGATGGGTAAACACGCCGACGTGTCAATAGCTTAATGGCACTCCAACTATACAGCCGAAGACGTGAATACATTTATCAATTACACAATTACAGTTCATCATAGGCGGCAGATTCTTAAGTTGACTTGAGAATTCGGTCATGAATCCTCGTTCTACTTCACTTGCCCCAGAGTCCTAGATAGGTTATATGCTGCTGAAATCAGAGTAACGTGGCTGCGTAAATATAATAGTGAGTGAATGTCTTTTACAACAGATGTTAACTTGACGACTAACGTGAAACCCTGGACCGCATTGCCAAGCCTTCAAACAAATCAGTGATTTGAAGGAAAGACGAAGTTGAGACAAGTTCACCCTTCACCAGCCTCGGATATTTCTTCCGTACATAGACCAACGTGGTTGGTATAAAGCAAGAAGTCCTAGTAGTTTGCTGAGTCTCGTTTACATGTTAGATGCCATAGGTACTCACTTCGAACATCGAGATAGCTCGCTGAAGCAAAGCCTTGTCGTATGTTCCAGCACGGGTCAATGCCTCGATGCACCTGGTAGAACTGATCAGGAATAGCAAAACTATTTGCAGACCTCGCGCACCAGAGCGTGCAGAGACAAAACGTTCCTTCTTCGCCTCCCACTCCGTCGTCCGATTTTTTGACATCGTAACGATAAACAAGGTTCTATGAGCGACACTTCAGTCCAATTTCAGGTACCAGATCACGAATAGTTCTACATTCGACGTCAAACCACCACGGTCAGGCGTCTTAAGAATCTGTTTCAACGTGTTCACAAAGCGAGGGTCGGACTGAAGATAGTTGAACAATGTGTTTTATCTGAACAAAAGAACAATACGTATACACTCACCGGTTGGATGAAGAATACCAGAGGCATGATAAGAACTGACGAGTCGAGAACGTTGGTCTCTTCGTAGCTCTGGCCAAAACATTTGAGCTCGGGATTCCATGCCTTCAGCATGATCTCTTCATAAAGCTCATCGCGGGCCGTAATCCATTCATTGCGCTTGGGACAAGGAAGTGATCGTTTATCTGCAAGTCGAAGACCTGTACCAAAGGTTGCATGAGGAACGGCGTAGCAACCGGTGAAAGCCTGCTCGCCTCGGTCTATCGCAACCCTGCGCCGTGCACCACCAAGGGTGATAAGCGTTTGGATAAAAGAAATCATTCGCGGCTTACCACAACATAACCTTGAATATGGTCAGCAGCATTAAGTAAATCTTATAGGGGGAGAACAGTATTTTTTACCTTCGAATACTGCGAGGTATGACAAGCCCCTTTGATGTCAGTCTTCTAGGCAAGTATCAAAGTTACTCACTGTGAAATGGCGCTTCTTGCCTCGGACCTCCCTGTGAGAAGACGTAAGACCCTTTCTCGCGTTTCGAGCCGACTCTCTGCCCCGCACTGACCAAATGGATCTAGCAATAAATAGAGTCAGCGACAACTATACGTGATAAAGACACGAACATACAAATCTGGCTGCTTGTAGTTCTTCACCACATCTATGGTTCAAGTCAGGTTCAAGTCAGTTGTTGTGCAGTCATTGTGATAATACGCGATGCAACATACAATCCACCCTTGAAATGACAAAAGCAACCAGATATTTCAGTCTTTAGACAACCATTAATCGTAACAATATGCTTACAGCTCTCGCACAGCGACCCTAGACAGAAATTGAAATTATGTCGCATGTTACCATCCGAAAACGCGTCACGCACCATGTATCGTATGACTGGCACAAGGAATGATCAGATGAGATTTTGTAATATGACGACTACGAACTTACCAAAGGTTTCCCAAACTCCAAACACGTGGTGTTAGGAAGTTGTGTACATCAACCGCATTTCCAGCTTACCTTCTGACCAAGATATACGCAGTCCATACTGTACGACGTGATAAGAGTTAATTCATATCCCGAAGAGTTCTATAGAGGTCTATTGTTAAACGAAAGTTGATATAATAGAAATAATAGACTCACTTAGCGTACAGTTCGCCATAAATATCCTGAAATAAAAATATGGGAGTTAATTCACGTAGCAAAGGGATCGCGCTTACCAACTGAAGGTGATCAGCAGCACCATTTCCGATCCTGACCGGCTTAGAACCTTTGTGACCGTCCAAATGCGTCAATTCAATTTCCTCCAAGTCTTTACCCCCATGAATAGTATACCTGATGAACAAAAAACAACAACAAAAATCAGCCTCCATACTGTCGTCAACAGAAGATTTGAGTAGCTGACATTATTTGCAGCGATCCATCTGGATTTTTGTCCTTCAACCTCTCGAAAATGAACTCCATGTAGGCTGTTGGGAAAACGAGTTAACAATATCTTTCATGAATCATACCACGTACCATTGGCTTCGTATGTGTAACCGAGCCGTATGAGGGCATACAATGTAAATGACGAGTCTCGGATCCAAGAAGCCCTGAAATAGACCATGAGACCGAGAATGAATGAAATTCTCAACCGCGACTCACCGGTAATCCCTAAAATTGGGTCAGGAAATGTGAAACCAGAGTTGAAATCGACTGACCAATTCCTCGTGCCTCCAATGTATTCCGGTAAACTAAATGTTGGGCTAGCGACAACAGCACCTATAAAGAAAGCAATTAGATTAGATAATCAAGGAAATAGACGAAGACTTGCCAGTGGGTTCGAAAATGAGAAGTTTTAGAGCCAGGGCACTTCGATGAACCGCTTCTTTCCAAGAGCCTTGGTAAGCAGACCTACGGACCCAACTATTCCAATAGCTATTCGTGAGCTGTACAAAGACGCATCAGCGAGCCCACTGATATTTATTCAACCATTGACATACATTAAGAAGTCGGGCAAGGTATTCCTTAAGGCGGAATTATGCGTATGAGACCAGTCGCGGACGGATGCGAGAAGATAAACACCTTTGTTATAATTGGGTCATCAACAGCTCTCAGTTTCGATGCCGAAGCCGTAAGCCCTAGCGAATGTAAGTATCCTGTGACGAATGACCAAGGAGCATCTTACTCTCCAAGGACACCCCAAGCGATTGAGCTTTCTCTGTCGTAGGTGTCAATTTCGCCTCTGGCCCTGCTTCAGGTGGCGTTCGCAAGATAAAGGTAACAACCTGTCCTTCTGTGAGATCTAAGTCACAGTATGCCGATAGTCCCAAGTGGCCTTTGGGGGTTAGATCGAGGATCTTCAAATCCACAATCGGATCGTCGACGCATTCCATTGTATGTTCGCCTAGGAAACGAAGATCGAGGCTTAGGTGATCGGATCTGAAGAGCACCTTGTTTTGTCCTTCGCCCGGGTGGCTGTCGTCTGGAATGATTTCGGTCGTGTGCTTCGCACGGGCATAGTCGAATGCCGGAGCACATTCCATGCGGAGAGGAAAGGATCCACGGACGACCTGGAACAGACTAAGAATAATAACGACGCGAGGTGATGTAGTAGTCACCTCCACACGGCGGATGAGCCAAAAAAGAAATGGAACATTTGTCTCGCTGGAGGGCTTGCGAGGCAAATAATCTAGATTCCCGTCAGATTCCATCCTTCGTGTCGGAAACAGGAGAGATGTATGGACCTGTGATATTTACAACGCCTTTATCGTTCAGAAATCTTTGATAATGTCAATAGAAGAGAACCGAATGTTGATACGGGGCGTACTTCGTTTGTAGAACCTGGACAGGAGGCAAATTTTTAAAAGACCAGTCTATTGAACCAATGGACATACATTAGAGCTAGGAAAATAGTTCTGTTTGGTGGTGAACGGTGCTCTCGGGGTAATGGAGAAGTGACCCCCCTAATTAATCGCTGAGTTCGCACCAAAGACTGGTTGTACTGGACTGACCTTGTCTTTGTCCAAAATGCGAGCAAACACGGACGGAGAGTCGAAATTTGGAACACAGTAACTCTCGACTGTAATGATCGTCAGTTAAACGGTACGAACATGGGCGGAAGAGTCTATCAATTATATCCAATATGCGACACAGTAAAACTTGGACGAATTTGCCCATTCAATTGTGAATGCTTATCCCAAACTCACTTGATCCGTCAAGACTGACCTATAGACAAGTACATGATTAGTGATCATTAGGTCGTTCAATCGATTGTGTGCTCACAAGGGCCGCAGTTCTCAAGTTCCCAATTCTAGTGAACCTATTTGTGACCGTTCATACGATTCTCTAGTAATCTGCTTACAACGCATGGTCTGAAATCGGAACGTATCCTCTGTCGGTTGGCTGATGGATGTTCATGGTGGTTGATTTGATGATCACGATGGTGCTACATGCATTCAACTGAACTATAACCTCCGTGCCGAGAGTGGATTATGTCATCGTCGGCTTGTTGCGATCGAAGGTCCGAGTCACCACTCCGTTCAACACTGGCACGCTGCTATCGCTGGGTGGCCATTTTCTCTGTCTGTGTACTTGTAGCCTTTGTTTCTCCACCTATCAATATGGGTACAAGAGAATACCAGGTTTATAATCCAATCGATATCCCAAAATCGCTTGAAACTGATTATCAACAGGCTGTCCCTGGTTTCTTTGAGCATGATGACCCCCAAAGGCCACTCGACGCTGTGAGTATGAATCCAAAATCCTACAGAGTGCTGTAAACTATGACTTGCTTGTATGGCCGGTGACCTGGCTTTCTCCTATCCACGCGTTGGTTTCATGCGAAGTTTAATGTCAGAACCATCGAGCTTCACTCTGCTCCTAGATCAGCCTTAGACGATTCCCCAACAGATTCTCTTGAAATGAACTTGTCGCTAACCAACTCTCACAGCTCCCACCCCGTTTTGGTCTCCTAGATGAATCCGCTGATCGTTGGGCCACGTTCACGTCAAAGATCGTCAAATTAAATCAAGAGGCTCCAAACGGGACCCACTTCAAAGTCTTCTTTCTTGGAAGGCACGGTCAAGGACACCGTATGTGATACTATGTCTTTCCACGTTATATCTGGTGCCCTGATTCAGTCGGTAATAGACAACGTTGCCGAGAATAAATACGGTACTAAGGTAGCGCTATTCCGCTGTTTATTGATTCTTTCATTGATAAAGACGTTTATCCAAGGCATGGGACGAGTAAGCGTCATATTATACAAGAGCGGGAAGGTTTCATACGACGAGTGTTACGCAGCTACTGGTCCAAGCTCAACGGAGACGGCGAACTGGTATGGGGACGTAAGTTCCAGTTCTCCCTTCATCCTGACGGTCTGACAGCTAAATATCAGCGGATCCCGATTTGACGGACGTTGGCATACGTCAAGCAAAGGAAGCCCATGCTGCTTGGGAAGCAGAGAGAAAGCTTGAGGTCGGTATACCGCTACCTGAGAAGCTATATTGCAGCCCTATGACGAGAGCGATGCATACTCACATCATTACATTCGACGGAATTATAACGGTCGAGAATCAAAAGACTTTAATTCTAGAGGTTTGAGTCTACCTTTTCTGAAGAACAAAGCACACTTTGCTGAACATTTGGTTTAGAATTGCCGTGAAGAATATGGCGAGCATACTTGCGACAAACGGAGGAGTCGGACTGTCATACATTCAGAATTTCCGCAATTAGAAATAGAGGATGGTTTCACAGAAGAGGATGAGCTGTGGACGCCCGAAAGGGAGTCGGAGGAACATATAATTACACGTGCAAAGGCGATCCTCGACAGGGTTTTCGATGCGGATGCGGGACAATGTTTGTCCATCTCTCATTTCTCTTGCTCGTTGACTGACGTTTCTGGATGAGGAGTTATATCAATTACCGCTCATGGTGGCATCATCAATGCCATCCTAATGGCCGTCGGCCGCCGAAAGTATGCTTTGCCAACTGGAGGTACGTGAGGTCTTTCGTCTTTGATGGCTTGACCCTTACAGCCTGCAAGGCGTGCTTCCTATTGTCATAAAAGTGACGAATCGTGTTGTGTAGGGCACGCTATAATGCTTGTAGTAACCAATCATCCGCACGAATGTAATATCAGTTCTTTGTCTACGATTGTTCGCAGATACCTCCTCCCGAGCTCCTTGTGGAATAGGACGATGCATGTCGATCAATTGCCTAGGATATAAGTTAGTACGTCCTTGCCTATCTCTTTTTCATCAGCTTTCCCCAGCGATCGACTGCCCATAAAAGACCAGTAGTAGAGGCGGGATGTTGCATCTTGCTATTTTCTCTTAGCAACGAGTCATAGAATGCCAGCACATGCGGGTGCGACAACCCCATATTTTTCGTCACTTGTTTAGCTGGTGTTGGCTCAGTGGTCAGTGCTTGCGTTAGGACATCGCTTAACCGAATTTACGACTCACGAGTTTATTTTGGTGATGACGCAGGACCTTGAATTTAAGCTAATACAGAAGCTGGTTCGAGCAAATAGGACCGATGGCCAGTTTTAACACCTAACCAAGCCGTCTAATTTTTAAATCGAAATTCTGAGGTATATGCAGATAGACAAAGTACGTTCAAACTCTGCAATACTACTTGCCCGTTGTGTTCATGCGTGCACAGACCTAGCAGATGACAGAGTTGACTTGAACGGATGACGCCTAAGGGTCTCAAAGAAAGTTTCATTTATCGGAAAAGACAAAAGCAGGAACAGAGGCCCTCGCTATTATTGCAATACTCATGTTCGCAAAGGTTCTTCAATTTTCATCACATATGCGGCAGCAGTCCCACGGAAATATTCGACCTTGTCGATCAAGTGAACTGAGTGCACTGCGTATAGATAGTCTTCGGATTTCAAATACTGGTCCGATATCCTCGATCGGTACCTTACGTGAAAAGTAACATCGCCATCATGATCAAGCGTCTTCTGTCTTGATTACAATCAGATGTCTAATGTGCTGATACAGCTCGGTGACCGTACCTCGGCCATCCTCAATAGCTGATTCAGCTCCGCTTTCCTTATAACCTGATGGTAGCTGCTCTTGATGTACTCTAATGGATCGCTTTGTTCTTAATTCCTCAAGTTCGTCTGGCGCTCGGATGAGCCTTGCAAGAGCATGGCTAGGGACCTTCACGGGCTGGGATTTTAGTACTATGTACAGTCTCATGACGGAGGCTGCAGACTTTCATTATGGCTATCTGCCTGCATCTGTCGGCCTGACACCTAAATCAAGGTCCCAGTGGCAAACATACAACAAGTTCATGAAAGATGTACTACCTGATTTTAATGTGCTGCATTTATTCTTGCTTATTCTGTGCGCTCATACCCTTCTACTCGCAGGTCACGATATTAGAAGTCCATGATACGTCTGAAGTGGGACCCGTCATTGCTCGTGTATGTTCCATTCTCCCATGAAACTCTCACCTCAATGTATATATATTGTCACCATCACTAGATCGAAGGCATGGCAACATCAAGCACGGGCGCACCATTTCGCATGGAATACGTGATATTCATCTACATTCGTCTGGAGCAGGGTGCGTTGAAAATTTTCAAGGTGGAAGAGTTGGTGGATAGTTGGTATGTTCGTGAGTATTTCGATGGGGAACATATGAGAAGAAAGACTGTTGGTACAAGGAAGAAGGGGGCTGGAGCGAAGCTGTGACAAATGATAAACGTAATTTTGATTCTTACAGTGTGTTGCAATAAAAACTGCAGTTGTCTTTTTGGAGAGAGGGGCCAAAAGTACCGCGGCGAATATAAGTTCGTTGTGTATTGGCAATCCATCAACATATTTAAAATACCACTAGCCCGCCGGGCAGACCTAGCCCCGTTTGACTCCTTACGGCCATCACTATTAAACCTCACTCCTTTGTCCGTCAAGGTCAAATAAAACCTTACAAATCGAGCAATGTGTATGACAATAATTTATAATAATTTAAGTACAAATATGTGTCACAATATATCAAATATGGGCATGCCCTATACATAATATTTTATGTCATGCAACATATGTAACCAAATATAAATTATTCTCATACATATCACTATACATGGCCCTCTGGGCAGCCCTCTTGCTGAAATGCAAGATGAATCGTGCTGCATACACGCCAGCAATTGGTCAGGGCTGTGGGAACAGATTTTGTAATTAACACATTTGAGATCTGGTCTCTGGTAAACCAGAGCCAGGAATACATGGTATATTTGGATCACATTTTCTTCAGATATGTACATAGCATATGAATACTGCTTATACATGATCCTGTACTTACTATACATGAAATATTTAAGGATAAATTCTCTATAAAGAGTCCTGATATAGTAAAATTCTTGCTGGATAGCACGTGAGCACTGGTAACGAAACAGAATGACTTGGGTTCATGAACCTGAAAATTCACGGTAGCAATCAGAGGCTTCACATATCTGATCTAGAGATCTGGTTTCTAATGGGAGCAGGAATATTTTAAAGGATATGCTATCTTGGGAAATTCATCTGCAAATGTAAAATCTGTAGCAAAATATGTTTTGTGTGTCCTTAAAATAGACAATAAGAATAGATAAGTGGATGACTTCCTGTAAGCTAGAAATATGATATGTTGATTAAAGCAGGTGCCAGTCGGAGTTTGAATCTGTTTCAGCTATTTTGCAAGATTGCAAAATCACTGGGGCAAATGAGCTTGCAAAAATGTTTTGATCTGGCAGAATCATAGCTGATAAGATTTAGAGCATGTTGAGTGCCAAAATTAGATATGTTCATTTAGTGAAATCTGTAAGGGGGGTACCCACCCCCCTTCTAGATTTATTTTTTATTCAAGACGCATTAGGAAGTTGCTGCCAAAAACGTCTTTCGGGGTCCTCTATTTTACACAGATCTATTCTGTTTCGATTAAATCAAGCTTACGGGAAGTCATCCAGTGCCACCTTTGTCTCTCATATTTTAAATATGTAGTGACACACATCACACAGCTATTGTTCCAATTGTTTAGAGTGTGTGAGTGTGGCACATGCTATTCACTATTATGAATATGTGGGGTAGAATTATTCTTCTAAATAGAATGGTCACACAAATGCATCAGAATATGTTACAGCCAGTTGCAGAATTATATGGAATCGCCGCGACAATTTTCTGCCACCACATCTGGGACCCCAAATGAGCCTGTACTATTTACTAGTACTATTAGCGTATTCCCAAGTCTTCCATACACATCGTTCTTTTTCTTTCGTCTAAGGATGTCAGTCTCAAGGGAGCCATCTGAAGAACTAGAATCACACTTCAAAACCACTCTCATTGCATCCTTAACTGTCTATAATTCAGCTCCAAAGTCTAAATCCAAATCTAAGGCAGCCGACAAATCAGTCAAAGTAAAGGAGATAGACTTCACCATCATGGAAGACAACTATCTTCAAATTCTCAGAGAGATTTAAACAGTCACTCACAGGAAAAGTACAAGGTGACAGCTAGACGGCATTATGGTTTCAAGTACATTTATTCACCCTCGAAGGCGTACATGATTTATCAAATTGACATTATTGGCTGGCACTTCATAACTGCATTATAGTGTCTGTGATGCCATCAATGTTGACAGTGAGAAGGATTACCAACGAAAGGTGAAAAACATCCTTGAAAACAAACCCAAGAAGGTAAAAATCATTGTTGACATCAAGGATGTACAACGCAGTTGTTGTGTTGTAAGTAACAAGTAAACTACTTTATTATGAGGCATACTGTGACATTGGAACATATAGCAGAACCCAGGTGCAAGCGATAGCGAAGGTGATGATGATGACAACAACAACGAGGTATATCTATATTTTTGTGATTGATTTCTGGCACAACTTACTGAATATGGTATAGGCCCAGCTCTACAATGGAGATGGAGTTTCAGACTTGGACAGAGAGTTGGCACGCTTCCGGATCAAGCTTGAAAAGAAGTGGGGCAACGAACATGACAACACTGTTATTTACATTTATGCTGATGGCACAACACTCCCTCTCACACCCCTTATGATCAAAGAATGGGCTCAAGCCTTAGTGCGTGACATTTTTCATTTTCAATTTTTATCCTTGTTGATGATCCCATCAGTATGAGGGCATAGCAACCATAACTCACCCACCAAACACTCAATCATTTGATCCTTCCAAACGTGCACCTTCCTTGCTATCCTCAGGTGCCACGTCTGCTCCTAGTACCCCTGGCAACAATCTAGCGGCATTTGCAAGCATTTTCTCAGATATCCGTGGTCTCGTCCAGGGGGTACAACGTGCAGCAGGTCCAGTCTCTACTTCCACAACTCCAAGCTCTTCCCACACATGGCAAAATGTGTCAACTTCGGAACAATCACCTACTTGCCCATCGCCGTCTCAGCTCACACGCTTTCTTCGTCACTGTGAAGATGATCTCGGAATTGCAGATGTAGCATTTTACGAGTCCCCTCTGCACCGAAAATTGTACGGTCCTGACATCCTCCACAAAGTCAACAACAAAGCCCTCGAAGATATTGGGATTTCCCCAGGAAATATTATTCATCTCAAGGATGCTGCTATTCCTTGGTACAATGGCCCATCTGCAAAGAAGCGGAAGATTGCAAGCAGGAATGAAGTGGAGCAAGGTCAAGCCAAGAAACCTCTTGTTGTGTACGAGAAGAGATGGTTTGACATGGAGGGTAATCAAACTGGTGCGAGTTGTTTCTGGGGACCGACTATGGAGGGCGGCAAGGAGCATCTTGGGCCTGGACTGCAGATATGGTACAAATGTGAGGCATGTCAGGATTGGTTTATCATTCCTCATGGATTTGTTGTTGTTGAAGAGGGAGTTGATGACGAAAATACATTCTTTACTAACTGATACCTACATCTTGATCTCGACCTTGTTTGTTATCTTACTAGCCCTGTGAGAGCATAATGTCATATCTTTCTAGTCAAATGTGTGATACATATACTTCAAACAACATAACCTGAAGCTCGAAAATAAGCTGCTGCCTTCCCAGATGTGATATTATGACATGCCCGATCAATAATGCTCAATGTCTTATCCATCCAATGACAATGAAGAAATGCCTCGATAGATGAGAAGGCTTGCTCGATCGGATTGTAATCCAGAGAATATGGTGGAAGAAAGACAAGTTTTCAGTCTAATCATGCATATTCATAATAGCTATCAATATCGAAATCAAATGACTCACGAGCTTCATCTTCAACTAGCTGCCTGATCTCTTTGGAATGATGAATACGACAGTTGTTGAGCACAAGGACACTGCAAGGACCTGGATAAGGGTTTGTGAGGGGTAGCTAGACAAAATGGTCAGTTATAACTGGGAAAGCAAGCAGAATCAATTCACCACTAGCTCTTGTAAGAACTGAAGAAAACGGTCACTGGTGACCAATCCTTCAATAATATTGTATGCAATTATTCCGTCGAGTGTAAGGATAGGAAGAATTGAGTACTGCTGCCCATGAACGAAGCATTTCCACTGGACACATCTACTTCACCGCAACAACCAGCCACACCTTTGTGCAGAAGTGCGCTCATCCTTTGAAGCTTCATCACCGAACATCAGCATGTTCGGACCCCCCACCAAATCCACCATCTTATTCATAAAGATAGCCTGCTGCTCAACATTTCGCTCTAACGCACAGTCCGATACATCCTTGTTTGTGAGGTGCAACCAACAGAGGGTACGCATCAAGGTAGAAATTGAGACTTGTGCGCCTCGTCGTGTGAGAAGCTGTTCCTGAATTTTGTCCAGGTAGATAGTGTGTTGTTCGGATATAAGTGACTTGATGAAATTGATATTGATGGATGTGAGCTTTCGGTGCTGGCCACATTTGCGTGTGTTCGGGTTGTGGAATACACCATGAACAGCATAATACTGTAGAGTCTGGTAGACAAGGCTCTTCCTGATGCCGAGGATACCACAAATTTCTTTGACAGAATAACCAGCAGAATAGTGTAGAATTGGGATATGAGCCTTAAGATCTAGGGAAACAGAGCAATGTGGCATGCTGCATACGAGCATGCAATTGCCTGGCCCTTAGTAGTAACAGTGATCTGGGGTCTCAGATGTGGTGGCAGAAAATCGTCGTGGCGATTCCGTATAATTCTGCAACTGGCTGTAAATATGTGAACAAATATAACTGGACCACATATCCAAAATACATATTTTAAATTGCATATGCTTACTGCAGGATCCTCTATACAGTTACTTGAATTCCTATTTCATACTGCTGTCATAAGCTCCACAAATTCAGTAAATGTTTCATTTGAACTGCTTACTTATAGAGGTATGCCACAAACATAAATTGTAGGCCTATCATTCCATTAAGTTTGACAAACCCTGACAACCATGGCAATACAGGTTTAACTTACTGTACCATTTTAACCACTAGTTCAGTCACAGGTCACAGGTGACTCTGAAATGAACCTATGTGCAGATTCATAACGGTCACAGGCTGCCCATGAATGTGTGACCAAAGAGGGTATCTATTTTTCTAAACTGGTGCTGACATGCCAAGTACATCCAACAGAGCAGTCTAGCATGGAGTTCTGGTGGCCTGAGGAATGATAATAGGCCTTTGGTATCCACACATAACACTTATTATTATTGAGATGTGAACAAGTAGTCATGAACTCAAATATTTTCTGTCACAGCTCACACAGAGTCACAGACCAATGAACCGGTGAACTTAGGTGTTTGAGGTGTCACAGGTCACACCCTATGAATTAGTCATTGAAATGGTACAGTATTGTAATATCATTTCTGTAAGTATGTGAAGTAAGGAAATAAAGTCATGAGCAACTGAGCTTGATCTCAAATATCTGACCACCAGTGAGGCATCCCTTGTATCAATTTATAGTAATGTGGCAAGTTGGAATTTTTGCTTTTTGAAAATATTTACAACCAGACAAAGTACTAAAAATTATCTGCCATGGCCCAGTGAAGTGGGCCTTAACACCTGGGACATTACAACATTTATTGCCTTAACGGAATTAGAATACTACCGCAAAATATAAATAGATTATTGTTATACCTTTGCCTACTGGAGATAACCTAAGTGGAAATCTATCAGGTTTTTACACCCAGTAGGAAACACTGGGTTCCTAGAAAACTGGATCACTCACAAAATCAAACCTGATAGAAAACAAGACAAAGGTATAATTGAAAGTGATGATAATAGTAGCAGAGAGTCTGTGTGCCTAAAGTCTACGGAACAAGATGGCTAGATATGGGAATCTGCCTAATGTGGATGTGGCTATGAGTAAGCACTAAGTGAGAATTAGATTCCAGAATTAATTATTTGAGATGGAAAAAAGAATAAACCATATTCAGAATTTATCTGGAGGATATAATCTAAATCTGGATAACACATCTGTTTGGGCCACGTAACTATTGTCAGAATTTGATTGTGCCAATTGTTCCAACAAAAGTGTTTCCTGTATTTAGATTATTTCTTGATGACAAAATCATTGTTTGGCCCTGAACAATGATTTTGTCATCAAGAAATAATCTAAATACAGGAAACACTTTTGTTGGAACAATTGGCATAATCAAATTCTGACAATAGCTATGTGGCCCAAACAGATGTGTTATCCAGATTTAGATTATATCCTCCAGATAAATTCTGAATATGTTTTATTCTTTTTTTCCGCCTCAAATAATTAATTCTGGAATCTAATTCTTACTTATGTTATCTCCAGTAGGCAAAGGTATAACAATAATCTATTTATTTTTCACAGTAGTATTCTAATTCCATCAAGGTGACAAATGCTGTTATGTCCCAGGTGTAAACCACCATTACTGTTAGGTGTAGGACAATTGGCGCTGACGAGATTGATTGTATGTGATGCCAGACAAAGGCACCTATTGCTTTAGGACCCCCACATATAGGTCAGGCCTCAGGACCCTGATGCTGGACAATTTTGGTCCAAAATTGGCCTTCACCCTGATCTGATTTGGACAAAATCATCCTGTCCGGACAAAAATGCTGCTCCTACAGTGTAAGAAGCTCAAAATAGGCATCTCAAAGTGCTACATGCAGAAGTCGAATAGCAGCTTCAATTCTCAAAATATTTTGCTTAAATTAGCACACAATGATCCTCTTGAGGTCTAGTATACTGTCATATTTTTCAAAATTTTATTTGGTGAGATTTGAAAATGTGAGCTTTGAGATTTGAAATAGCACAGCCACATTATTGCTTATTGACTTATCCCACACCATCTGCAGCTGATATAGGTCTGCCAAGTGGCTAAAATGAGTTATTTAGCCTATACAGTCTCGGACCGGTCCTTGACACAACACTTCTTATTTCATCTCTCACTTGACTTTGAAGTAAATTCTACCAATTTTTTTGTTGTACAATCAAACTAGATATAGTTTAGATACTAAAAGTGATTTTTTGAAGAATTTACCTCGTGTGTGTGCAATGCAGCACACTGTTCTTTCGAGTGAGTCCAAAATTGCCATTTCCGGCTCCTTGACACAAGGTCAATTTTCAGCCACAATTTCCAGTACAGTTCAGTTTTCTCCATTGACCTTCTACAAGCTTTGTTAAGCATCCAATAATATTGTACAATACTCACATACATATATCTGCACTCAAATATTGAAATTACATTTGTATACATGTAGAAAACAGTGAAAATGAACCCCAAAAGTGTAAGAATTAGAAAAAACCAAAGGAAACAATTGATTCTGGAGTTCCAACCATTAAATCCACCACTGATCATTGGTGCCACTGGCATTCCATTCAGACACCTTTTCACCCTCCTGGCTCACCAGCTCCTTTGCCACATTGCTCCTCAAGGGTCAAGTATTCCCGTTTTGGTCTTGCCCAAGAAGTCTTCATATTTCTAATGCCCTCGTTCATGGTCAATTCAGGGCCAAATTACTCAGGGTAAAGAGCAAATTTGTTGCTTATGTAGTGGGGAATATGTGTGTTATCCAACTCTAAGTGGATTGTGGACAATATACTGTGATATAGGCTGTGGGAAAGTTGAATTCCCCAAAACAGCGGTCAAGTATGTAAAGAATGAAATTCACAAGTAGCCATAGGGCAGCAATTGTGTTGTAAATTTAATACAATGTATATACTATGTACACCATGTCTAAAAAATATTCTGAACACGAACAGTTATGAACTGACTGAACATGAACTGTTTGTGTCAAGGACTGGGGCTGTGTCAAGGACTGGTATGCAAGTTCCTAATGCAGCAGATAGTGCTGAATTTTAGTTGAAATTTCGAAAATCCCGTCAAATTTGAAACATTGCACAGCCACCGCCCCTCTAAAAAAAAAAAAATAGAGGTATTGGACGAAATATATACTTCCCTTCTGGAATATATTTGACAGGCCTCCAAACTCAAAGGGGAGGGCTCGGCACAAGTGCCGCTTTTGTGCTGCCTACACTATAGTGGTCCCACATCAGGAAAATCAGAAAAAAAACTTATTTGCCCTTGCTGACTTATTGTCTTAGTGCACTTGATCAAGTACATTAAGTGCAAATTAAGGCAGTTTAAGTGGCAAATTAAGCCAAAATGACTCAGCATAAGCTATGTCCTCAGATGAATTTGACTTATTTTGTACTTATTTGTACTTATCCGGCAATAAGCATGTACATGTCAAGTCCAAATTAAGTATTTTTCTGGTTTTCCTGATGCACCATGTCATGTCTGCGTGGTGAGGGTAGGGTAAAGGTTTGAGGTTTCAAACGCACTGTGTGCAACACTTTCGGTCTATATTTATGTGGACCTCTGTCCGGACATAAATGGCTCGCTGCCGCCATCAGGGTTCCTCACCTATATTCGGGTGTCCTATTGCTTCCTTGTAATAGGCGGCAATACTGGTACTTGAAAGGCAAGCCTCCTAACAAATTTCGCTACAGCTGAAATTGAACGAATAGAAGCCTGAGCGATGCACACTTGTTTACTGCCGCCATGAGGAGTGTAGTTCTGCTCACTGCTTTGAGTGCAGTATCACTTGTATCCAGTGCAATCTCTGACTCCAATGTAGTTGACGATCTGGACGTAATTTCTCAGTATTGGGGACAGATCACACCGTACAATGACAATAAACCAAGTTTTTTCGGAGTCAAAAAAGTCGGCCTCCCCGATGGTTGTGGTATTGAACAGGTGCACGTCTTGCATAGGTGCGTAATTTGCAGCTGTAGAAATTAAGGACATTCTTAAGCGTGTTGTGATGCAGGCATGGACAGAGATATCGTAAGTTCAGTAAATTCAGCAATCGCCAAAAATGAAACTGTCCTTTGACCAGCTACGTCATCTATCGAGGACGGCGGATTCATAGAGACTTTTGTGGCTAAGGTCAAGAACTTCACGTCAGCCCATCCCAGCGCACAGTTTAAAGGGCCACTCGAGTTCCTTAATAGCTGGACTTACCAGCTTGGCGAAGATCTCCTGACAGCTCCAGGATCTGCCACTGAATTCACTTCCGGCGTCAGATTCTGGAAACAGTATGGGTGTTTACTGTACAATGCTACCACAGGTCAACCGCGATATAATGCGTCCTCGGTCAAGAGGAAAAATCCTGTCCTCCGTACAACAAGTCAAGCACGAATTCTACAGTCTGCAGAGTACTGGGCCACCGGCTTCTTCAGCTTCAACTCAACCAAGAGTTATGATCTGTTAATTATTCCTGAAGGAGGAACAGAAAATAACACTCTGGCATCCTACAACTCTTGCCCAAATGATGGCAACTCCAGCATCTACTACATCGGTGATTATGCAGCGGTGAGCCGAACTTCCATTTAGTAAAATATCAGCTTATGATAGACCATTTCAAGATCAATTACATTCCTCTCTATCTTAAGCCAGCTACAGCCCGTATCTCAAGCTACCTCCCAGATGGCTTTGATTTGAATATGAACGACACATATGGTATCCAGGAGATCTGCGCATATGAAGTCGCAGCTTTCGGAGAATCAGATTTTTGTAGCCTTTTCACTCTTGCAGAATGGGAGGGTTTTCAGTACTCGACAGATCTGGCTTATTATGGTGACTATAGTGTTAGACCAGCTATGCTTGCCTGTTGTATACTTCGCTTACGAAGTTTATAATTTACAGTTCGGTAACCCGACTGGAAGGGTGCGTAATCGTTGATTTTGTGGGGTCTTATAACATCTTACGCGAATGTGAGCAGGCACAGGGCATCGGATATGTTCAGGAGCTTCTTGCACGCCTCATGAATCAGACAATCACAGTTTCTAACACATCTGTCAATGCCACAATAGATTCCGACTTATCAACTTTCCCGCTAGGCCAGCCATTCTACCTCGACATGTAAGCATCCTACCACTTTATATAAGTGCCGCTGATCAATTCTAATTTTAGGTCTCACGATGACATACTGTACGTATTTGTTCCGTACATAATCTCCCGTCACTGACCGGTCTACCGATGTCAGATTATCTGTTGTTACTGCTCTTTCCATCGAATACTTCAAAGAAAATCTGTCTATGTCAGCCTATCCTCCAGACCCCAAGCGCCACTTTATGTTATCTCATTTGACACCATTTGGTACACGCCTGGAAACCGAGGTCATCGGCTGTGCTTCTGCTAACCCAGAAGCCAAACCCAAAGCTTTGACAATTTATTCATTGGGCCAAAATGGATATAATCCCAGCGATACAGCCCACAGATTCATTCGTATGCGATGGTCAGTCTTGGTTGCTCAACCAATGCCCAGGGCAGAATTATGTTGACTTCCGCATAGGAACAACGGAATTCTTCCGCTCGACACCATACCAGGTGGTTTCTGCACTAGACCGGATGGTATCTGCGCACTAGACAAATTCATCGCGAGTCAGGCGAAAGCTTCAGCTCTTGCGAACTATCAGTATGCAGTGCGTACTTCTTCATAGTTATTTGCAAGTTAGATCCTGACGCAACACTCATTGGTGCAGTGCTTTGGAAATTGGACTCTCGATGAGCTGAAATTTGTCGAGGACGGCAACATCTTTCCTTGATACAGTTGGCGCGCTTGCGACGTCTAGTGTATTTTCAAATGTACGAAGGCCGGTTTGATAAGAATTCGTTTGAAGAGCTCCAGCATAAAACTCCACGTTATTACACTTTTTGATTCATTTTAGAACGCTGGCAAATCACCGTGAAATGCAGTTTGACCTACTCGTGTCGTTTGTAAGTCTATTCGTTCCAACGGCTGGGCGGAAGAGTAAGTGATCTGCAACTTATCGCTATTCAAAAATACACGCATACAGCGGAGACGATATAGTGCCTTATAGTGCGACCTCAGACAATCACCATCTGGAGAACTCGTGTATATTCATCTGGGGCTCGTCATGAACATTGCAAGATGACTTTTCCTTAAGTGACTGGCTTATCTAGAGGAGCTTTCGTCGGGACTTTTCGGTGTCGGGATGTCATGGTCGGCCGTAATGTTAAATGTATGGTGCTCAAAATCTTCGTCCACATTTAGCTCCAATATATCAATGTCTCCGCGCAGATAGATTAGCGGGATATATGTCAGGATAGTTTGGGCCCGCGTACATTCTGGATAGGCGGTGACAAGGTGGGTGAGTTTGTCCCTTGGCGCTATTGGGAGGGTGACAGTATAACTGTCTGGTAAACGCCGCATCCTTATCGACAAATGCTCGTCTTTGGGTGAGATGAACTCTTTCTTAAACCACTGGCAGAACCCGTGCATGTGAGCCGTAACATTCCAGATGTCGGTGTCTATCACATGCCAGGTTTGCCAGCCCAGGGCGCTGCACGTGATATGGTGCGTGGAATATTTTGAAGTTGCTGCTTGTTGGCTGCTTGCGTCTTTCGCGCTGATATCCAGTGAATCAGTTCCAGGCTCAAGTCATATGTCCATACGGCAGTAAATACAGAAGGGGCCTGGGAGTCTGGGACCGGCGTCTCAGGCTATGTAATCCTTGTCAGTCTCATCCGGAACGTGGGCGTATCACTGGCAGAAGGATATCATGTGAGATTAGCAGGCCTGAATGACGACCTCTTGATGCTGATTTAAAAGCCGGAGGAGAAAGAAAACGCAACGCCGTGTCCGAGTTTCTGAATTGAATGACTCCTTAATCATGACTGGGCGCTAGTTACTTCCGAAAAAGGTGGTTGTTGTTTCTAGGTTTCTTAACGCTCACCTGTGCCTTGAGCAAACTTTCAACAGATGAACTCGTGATGATGCCAAAAATTTTCGGCCGCGATACCTACTGGTTGATCGGCCCTTGAACTTCGGTGTTCAAGTGTCACAGGCGTACCTGGTAAACTCAACTCACCCTGACTTGACGTTCGCGGGATGTTCCCGAAGTTCAATCCCTCCTTTTTCTCTTGTTCGCTTCTCATTGACAGTATTCGCTGACACTCACCAACTATTAAGCCAAATAGATTGCAATTAGATTAGATTCTTTAACTGGAGATTGAACGAAGATGACGCGGAGGTAGCAAACACTATTGGAGTTTGTAATTGACACAATAACACCGAACCGAAGTGCGTACATTGTGAACAATTAAAGATTGAATTTGTTGCAGCATACAACACTTGACTCACCCATTGCGGAGCAAATACCAGCTTCGGATGATTTAGTGAGGCTGTCTGAGCTTGAGGAAGCTTGACAATCGGATCTGAAACTCCGCACTATGGGATCATTGAAGGCATATCATTAACGGGAACGTTATTGGAGACGCGCCGATCGCCCAATGCCCCTCAGTCCTTACTTGGTGATCGTACCTTGTTTCGGAGAGATTCGAAAGACGATAAGGTCTTGATCAAGGGTGTTACTCAGTAAGCTGAAAGCAACGTACACATTCGGTATGTGAATCTCAGTATGTGCTAAGGACAACCAGCACAAAATTTTCCATGCGGCTTTTCGACTCTTTTCAATATCGACGCTCTTGGCCAATTGGATGAGCAGTCTTGTGTAAACCCTTGTGTATCACACCTTGTACAGTATTCGTAAGCATAGACCATTGCAACCACTTCTACAACAATATCGTAAGACAAAGGCGAGACCAAAATATACCAAAGCCAAAGAAGAAGAAAATGAATAGTACTGTTCCCTTTAATCACCTCATGCTCCGTAGGTATTCCGTTCACAAGGAAATCAAGTAGTGTTCCGGCGGATGGCAGGTGGTCTCCACTGTCCCTCCCAGGCCCTCAGGGCCTCAATAAACCCGCTGTTGGGTTTGATGCATGGTCGCTTGCTCTTGACAAACGCATGAGCAGTTTCGTACGACATGCCGTGGTATTTGATGAGATAGGCGATCACAATGGCTGAACTGCGGGATACACCCTATTTAAACGTACGCGACAATCAGAATCGTTGTGTAGAAGAATTTATGGGATAAATTACCTGCTGGCAATGAACCAGTATATTTTTTCCTCCCCGCAACGCCCTGTCGATATCCCTACAAGCGCCCTCCAAATGACTTCGCAAGTCTGCACTGGGCACATCGAGAATGTCAATCCTATAGCACTCAAACCCGTCTTTCTCGCTCAGAGGCAGCCACGGAACGTCAAGGACCTGCACTAGGTGCGTGATATTGTGTTGGTGGAGGACGGATCTATCCATTGTGGCTGACAATGAGCCGAGATATAGAGCGCCTGTGGCTGGGCGTGATGGATTGGGTGGAGAGGCCGGGATGATGAGGTGCATGGGTGTGCACATGGCCTGCATAACTTCTGGTGGAAGTCCATCAAAGCGAATCATGTTGACGAGAAATGATAGGGTTTATTAATTGTCAGAATAGTCGTGAAAGGCGGGTGGGTTCACTTTAGATGGTGGTTTGAATGAGACATGTCAGTTCATATAGAGAGGACGAAAAAATGCAATATATGATGCATCGATCGTCATTGGCTGGCCACCGCTGTGGAGAGCTTACCTTAGATCGATCGATTTGAATGCTTCGGTTTCTATGGAGTTTAGGTGGTCGCCTGCCCACTTTCTGATCATATTAAACTTCAAAACAGGCAGCTTAGAGCCCTTGCGGAAGGAAGTGAGGAACCAACGAGGCAGGCAAGAAAAACGACGGGGTCAATCAATTCGCCGATGCCTAATGCGGTGTGGAGACTTCGATCTTATCAGATAAGTATTCACCCCTGAAAGCGGAGCACTGCGTCAATATTCACAAAGCAAACGCTACATCGCACAACATCTTGACCACCTCCTGCTCCAGATCATCACCGTCCAAGTCGTGTTCTCATCCAAATCAAATTTACCGGAATACATACGTGATGAAATCTCCGTACATCATTTGTACATCATCACTGAACATTGAGCCACGCCATGGGGTCGTACTGCACTCCCACTGATTGGCAGACAATCCCAGACGGGGATTTGGTTAACGATATGGATGCCGCTCCTTTGTGATATACCAATCGGCGAAGAGACGGCCATTGCGCAAAAGAGTCGTGCAGGAGAGAGACGATATCATTTGAGATCTCCGAATTTACTCGGAAAAGATGACTGTCTTCTAGGTCCTCAGTGATGATGAACGTCTCGAGTTTGGTGAGATGCTCTTTGGTGTTAGGTACCAGTCTGAACAACTCAGTCTTCGGCTATTAAGAGCACAACATTCATTTGATGCCGGGTTAGAGACAATGGTTTTGGTATGGAATGGAATACGAACCAACAAGCTCAAAGACACCTGGAGATACTTGATATGGATTGGACTGCTGAATCTCTATAAATCAAATGTGCAGCCGTCGAACAACGTGGGCGTAAAACGAAAAGAAGGTTGGACGAACGTCGAGCCAGATAACTCGAGGCTACGTAATTGGGTGAGCACTCGAAGTGCCTGCGATATGGCACAAATAGGCCCTAGGCCCGACTGGTTGCAGATGATGCACAAAGCACGGACGAGTGCGGCCAATCGTGGGCACTGAGATATCTTGGTGCAAAAAATATCGACTGAGCCCTCGCGAACATGAACTTCGCGGTAGAGGATGGGTTCAGCTGCGTGATGGAAGGCATGGGAGACACGGCAAAGACTTGCCAAGTCCCCTGCATCTGATATCTGTTCAGCAATGGGTTGATATAAATCGAGGATTATTGGAGACGATGAGTTTGACATAGCTCCACGATGTAATCTGCAGCTGGTCATGAAAAGTGCCTTAGTTCTGCAACTTGGGTTAAGATGAGCCAGGCCATACTCGAACTCGGATTTCTGTGAGCGGGCCTAGGGATGGCCGAGCAGCTTCCTAAAGATATTACGATTTCGGTAGAATCCAAACAAAATACACGTTCAAGTCATCAATATGTGAGACTCGGATTCAGTGCGATACTATTGACGAGCTGAGAGCACTCGGCCAAACTATTTCAAACTCCGCTCCCCGTCAGATTCCTTGCCAGCGACGACCATAATGCTTAAAGCCTCGTCGGCGTGTATGTGCTAATCAGGTCCATACTAGTACCCCATATCTGACGTGTGATGTCCAGGTGTCCTAGCAAATCTGGCGGTTGCACACCCTAAGCGGCCTGTATAACTTGAAGTGAACTGCACCATACCACAATGTCGAACGAGTCACTGAGACTTAACTGCCTGGTCTATGGCGATGAAAACCCTCGTCAGAGCATCTTTACAGTCGACATTGCGAGAGACAAGACTGTCGGAGACCTGAAGAAAGCAATCAAAACGGAGAAGCAGCCAGTCCTTGACCATCGCGCTACCGATCAGCTGGTTCTGTGGAAGGACTCCGACGGTCGCTTAGAGGAAGAATTGGGAGAGAATCCATTCGATGGCGGTCGTTTCAAGAAACTATTGCCGTTGGATGATCTGGCGGAAGTCTTCGTGGATCAACCTCCTCGAAAACAACTCCATATTCTCGTGCAGGTTCTGTATTTTAGTGATTCTGACTTGCTCTTCGTATCCATTGCTTGCTCTTCAAAGATTTTCTCTCAGATACACTCAAGCGCCCTCGCTCACTTTCTTCCCCTGCCTCTTCGAACGAAGTGAAACGATTACGGACAGGGTATGACGCTATGTTCGTCACTCGCGCTCCTTCCGAACAAGCAATCCCAGAGCAATCCCCAGTCAGTTCATCAAACTTCAATCCAAGGCTGAAGAACCATTTGCGTATTGTAACCGTCCGGATTCGGCCTCGTCCATCCCGGTTACACTCTTGCACCCGATATTTGGCAGATTCATTGACGACTCTCACACCTATGCACCCACGAAGGAAGACAATTCATTCGTTCTTGAACTGTCGGCTGCGATGTCGGGTGTCTTTCGAGATGAGGCTGCGCGCCGTGATGAATTTATCGCCATCTTGTCCAGACACTACAAGATTCAGCTTGTCGCCGGAGAAATTGGAGGCACTGGTTATAAGACAGACGACTGCCTCGCAGGTGGCTATACGGCCCTCGTCAGTGTGGCGAAAAATGAACTCGGCGGCTCCGCTGATGCCGAGCCTTATTTTCAAGGATGTTTGTATTACCGCGCATCAGTCAAACAGAGCGACGCGGACGACTCGATGTCTGTTCTTCCTTGCTTCCAGCTATTCTACTGCGGTAATTATCAGATCATTTTGTTTCACCTTCCACTAATTCGAAACTATTCAATAGGAGCTTGTTTTGGCTTTGCGGGCTTAGCATTCACGGATCGCCCCCATCTAGATCTACTGGGTCCTATCATCCCTCTATTCTATCAACGGCACGATATTGCTTTGAGAGAAACCGCTGCGCGATTTTTCGGCGCGTTCAAGAACGCCATATTTGCACTACATCAGTACTACGAAATCGAACTCCCTGCGCTTCGCGCTTTAGACCCCTCCTCCCGACCGCAGCCACTCTATCCATACCAAAGCAACTATATGCCACTTTCAGGCAGCTCTGCGGTTCGCAACTCCAGATATGCTCGACAACTCAGCGTGGCCGAGCGCCACAGGCTTATATTCTATGGTGAGACGGTTGAACCTGTCGGGACAAAGTTATGTATCAAGTTCGTCAGGAGATACTCGAAGGATGCACATCTGTTCTGCGCTGCAAATGGCTACGCACCCGCGCTATATGGTTTTGAAGAGCTTCCGGGAGACTGGTGTATGGTCGTGATGGAGGACATCGATCCACATATATACAGGCCGTACGACGACATCCGGTTCACATTCTCTGAACAACAGCGTCAACATCTCCGTCACGAATTCCTCAGATGCATTCGTACTCTCCATAATGCTGAGATGGTTCATGGTGATATTCGCGACGCGAATCTTCTGGTCCGTGTGGATGGAACGTTTGGTTTCAAAATACTCGACTTTGATTGGGCGGGGCGCGTAGGTGTCGTGCGGTATCCGATCAATGTTAATCATCACGGCATCTCGAGACCCGTGACCGCGAGTGATGGAGAGCTTGTAACAGTGGAACATGACCTTGCGATGGTGGACTTCATGATTCCGTCTGCGGGCTAGCAACTGTAATTATCCCGCTCTTAATTCTGCTTATTTTTTAAAAAATTGCCATTGCATGTTATGATAGAGTATCTTCCCCCAGCAAAGATCCTTCTACATGTCATAATATTACAAAAATAATTTCACATATCACTACCCCTTTCAGCCGACGCGCCCATTCTGCCGAAAAGGACTTCACCAGCTGCGGTGAACACGACAAAGACAAGCTGCTCCGTCGCCAACCTCAACGGCTCCCCGAGGACGGGTTCAGCTGCGTGATGGAAGGTATGGGAGACACGGTAAAGACTTGCCACGTCCCTTGCAACTGCTCCCTAGATTGATATAAATCGAAGATGATTGTCGACGATGAGTTCGACATAGTAGCTCCAACCAGGCTCCAACTGTGTCCGTTGGCTATGAAAAGTGCCTTGGTTCTACATTTGAGTTACAATGAGCTAGAAGTAAAACTTGAAATTCCCTGATTCAAAGGCCTAGGTGGCCAACTCGCTTCCTAAAGATATCACGATTTCGGAATTTGAGTAAAACCATGAGCACATCGGTGAGATTCAGTGCGGGACGAATCAGCGTCAGATTCAGTACTCAAACTATTTCGAACTCCGCTCTCCGTCAGATTCCTTGCCAAGTGACGACCACAATGCTTAAAGCCTCGTCGTCTTCAGCGGCGTGTACGTGCCAGTTAGATCCGTAATAGCCCATATCTGACGATCGGAAATACTTCAGCTATCTCACAGCCGTTTCGCGCCAAGCTGAGGCGGTCTCTGGCGACTGTTGCCGATCCACCTGTCCGACGCTATGGCGGATTAAAAGACCAAGATCGGATTTTCACAAATGCATATTGCAGACATGATCATGGTCTGAAAGGTGCTCAGGTGCGCTGCTGCCTTTCTTTTTCCTAACAAGTCTAATGATTGGCATAGTCACGGGGGGACTGGCATCGCACAAAAGACATCCTTTCAAAAGGCGACTCCTGGATCATTCAGACAATCAAAGACTCTGGTCTACGTGGACGGGGTGGTGCAGGGTTTCCTAGCGGATTGAAGTGGAGTTTTATGAACAAGCCTGGGTGGGAGAAGGATCCGAGGTTAGTTGCTTTGAGTTTCACAAAGTATCATGCTGATCGTTGCTCAGACCGCGGTATCTTGTCGTCAATGCGGACGAGGGCGAACCTGGTACATGCAAAGACCGCGAAATTCTCCGCGGTGACCCGCATAAGCTGATCGAAGGTTGCCTCGTCGCAGGCCGTGGCATGAATGCGACAGCAGCCTACATATACATTCGCGGTGAATTCTACCAGGAGGCTTCGCATGTTCAACAGGCTATTACCGAAGCCTACAAAGCTGGTCTCATCGGAAAAAATGCCTGCGGATCAGGCTACTCTTTCGATGTGTACTTGCACCGCGGAGCTGGGGCTTACATCTGCGGGGAAGAGACAGCGCTGATTGAGAGTCTCGAAGGAAAGCAGGGAAAGCCAAGATTGAAGCCTCCATTCCCTGCTGATGTGGGCCTGTTTGGCTGTCCATCTACCGTGGCGAATGTCGAGACCGTTGCTGTAGCTCCAACCATCTGCAGACGGGGTTCAAGCTGGTTCGCCGGTTTTGGACGGGAACGGAACCAAGGCACGAAGCTTTTTTGCATTAGTGGGCACGTAAACAATCCGTGTGTTGTCGAGGAGGAGATGAGCATTCCACTGAAGGAGTTGGTCGAGAAGCACTGCGGGGGTATTCGAGGCGGGTGGAACAACTTACTCGGCATCATACCTGGCGGCTGCTCTGTGCCGGTATTACCAATCGCCAAGTGCGAGGAGGTTCTGTAAGTTTGTATCGTTTGCTTATCATGTTCGTACACTGAACGGCCATAATTATTCAGCATGGATTATGATTCCCTAAAGGATGCCCAGTCAGGTTTGGGTACCGGTGCCGTCATCGTTATGGATAAGAGTACCGATATTGTTGCTGCAATTGCACGTTTCGCATCTGTAAGTCTCTCTATCTACAATTTTGTCTAAACTGTGTTTCTAAAATGTGCTCGTATCAATTCAGTTCTACAAGCATGAGTCCTGCGGTCAATGTACACCGTGCAGAGAAGGTACAACGTGGATGATGAACATGATGAATCGCTTCGTCGAAGGCCGCGCACATCGTCGCGAGATCGACATGCTCCTCGAGCTTTCGTGAGTCAGTTGCCTCGTACCAGCATACATCACATTGACCCTTCTCTTTCTTTCTCTACAGGAAACAAATTGAAGGCCGCACGATTTGCGCTCTTGGCGATGCAGCTGCCTGGCCTATCCAAGGTCTCATGCGTCATTTCCGCCCCGAAGTCGAGCGTCGCATAGACGAGTTCCGTGCTGCCAATGGAAAAGTTCTGTTTGGCGGTCGTATGTTGGATAGTCAGACGGATCCTACATTAGCTCTTCCAGACAATTTGGGTCAGCATTTGCCGGAGGTTGGAGCTCCTGCGTCATAAAGACTGGTGTCTGCCACTACTTCTTGCGATGGTACATTACAATTATTGATTTACCAATACCGGACTTGCAATAGTTGGATTTGTGTATATAAAGCCATTTGAAACTGTTGATGTTCTGTACGGCTACATGATGAATACGAGATCAAAACCTCCGTGATCTCCTTCCTCATATGGCCTCCAACCAAAATCATTTTCCTGTCTTTCATCTGCCAAAACTCTCAATCCAATGTTACGGACAGTGTAAGAGCACGTATTGTTATATAATTTATCTACCTCCAATGACTTTCCCCCTTTATCAATGTTCTAGAACACCCAAAAGTGCACGCTCAAAGCGAGCGATGGACGCTCGCCAGCCAAAAGAGATCGAGGATCCTCGAACGGCAATTTTCGTGAAGGGGACACATACGGGAGAGGTGCTTAACGGGGCTATGAAAGAACTCGTACGCCATATTTATCCCTTCTCCCAATTCCATTATCTCATACATGGATATCGATACCGCAGATGGCTCTCAAACGACCCAATGCCATCTCCTTCTCTAAAAAGAACACAGTCCGTCCCTTTGAAGATGCCTCGTCGCTCGAGTTCTGGGCGCAAAAAAACGATGCGAGTCTGTTCGTCGTTGGGCAGAGCACAAAGAAGCGACCTGATGGGCTTGTGTTTGCAAGGACTTTTGATGGGCGTGTGTTAGATATGTGTGAGGTCGGCGTAGAAGAGTTCGTTGGTATGGATAAGTTCAAGGTATGTGTGGACTTGTTATTTGTTCTATCTTCTTCCTGGATAACGAGTTGATTTCGCTGGACAGACACCGAAATCAACGCCAGGGCATAAACCGATGATGCATTTCGCATCCGAGCTATTCGACACCCACCCACGATTCATCCAGCTCAAATCCCTCCTTATGGATTTCTTCAACGCCGAAGTGATAGATTCCATATGTTTACCAGGCCTCGAACATGTAATAAGCGTCTCGCTTGCACCAACTCCTACATCATTGAACGGTGCCCAAGAAGACGATCCCAAAAACCTCCCCAAAGTCCATTTTCGTACCTACACTGTCCGACTTCTTTCCTCTGGCACTCGCATTCCGCGCGTAGAGCTGACGCCCATGGGGCCGTCCCTGGACCTAACCCTACGCCGACACCAAACGGCCGACCCGGAGCTCTGGAAAGCAGCGATGAGGCGGCCGAAGATGAAGAAGACGGAGGTGGAGAAAGGCTTAGGGAAGAAGAGGAAGAATATGGAAGTAGACGAGATGGGTGATTTGAGGGGACGGGTGCACGTAATGAAACAGGATTTAGGGAAGTTACAGACACGGAAAATGAAAGGGCTCAAGGCCAGGGCCGGAGAAGAAGTCGATGAGGAGATTGGAATGGAGGAGGGGGCGAGTAGACGAAAGAAGCCGAGAGTAGAGTCGCTGTAGTTGACTGAAAATATCTGGGCAGTTGGCAGAGAACGTGGGTGACACAGAAGTATATATCTTCGCGTTCGCATGCATGCAATGACGAAGGCATCACTCCGGCACCCCTCCCCTGCTTGTCAAATGCTATCATGTTTAAGGGATATTGAATTTCTCAAGACGAGTACAACATCATCACCCGGCCTGCCGATTTCTCTGACTCAGTCCAACAAGAATTGTACGACTTCATTTTGGCCAGTTCGCA
>KN832990.1:132340-174110 GCA_000827315.1 Piloderma croceum F 1598
ACCCACGTACCATCAAAGACACCTACAACCGTCTTATTGTCAGTAAGGGCCACGGCGTGGTTGTGCAACGGCAATTCAATTGGGTGGTCAGAGCTAAGCCTGCATATTAAAGATGGGCGTGGGTGAAAGCTCGGGCATATCGGGTCTTGCCATTTTTTATACAAGTTGTTTTCTTTTTGGCACACACCAACGTTTAAACCAGTATTTCCTTCGTTTGAGATAATCTTATAATCGTCGGTAATTCGTCGTTTCCGACGAATTGCACTCCAAGGATACGCGCCTAGACTTTTTGCTTTGCGAACATGCCTCATAAAAGAGCAAAACGCTCCGTTCGAGAGGAGCAACGGTCACAAAAGTGCGTTTTCATTGATGTATTTGCTGCCTATTGTTCTGAATTACATCGCAGAGGGTCTGATTATGCGCCTTCGTCGAACCAGACTTCTAAGCAGGCGATCAGCTCGGAGGGCATCCCTAAATCCGTAGCCAGGGTGCTGAATGCTGCTCATGTGCGACAGGAATGGAGGGAGAAGAAACGAAAATTGGAATTTGGGGAAGATATCGGAGAACGCGATAGAAAGAGCAAGAAGAGACGGGTCGATGGGAGTGGAGACGCGAAAGGGAAGACCATGGCGCAACATGACTCAAAGACGAAGAACAAATCACTGGGCATACAGCCTGGAGAGTCGCTCGGTCATTTCAACAGGTGGGTACTATAAGTATATTAGCCGATTCTATTCAATGGCTAAATCAGGTCAATCTCAGACGAGTCGAAGACGACATGCGGCCGCTTGTGAAAACGGCTATGCAATCATCCTCTGCGCAAGCGCGTAAAGTCAGAAAGGCGGAACTTGATGCCAAATTCAAGCCCAAAGCTGCATCTGCTGCGGATGAAAAGTCCAGTCACTCCTCACTCCCGGACCCGATATCGAAACACGACGGCCGCCCCACGGAATTTCAAAGTAGCTCCACGTCCGCCCCGCGTCGGCTGAACGATATCGCACAGGCTCCGCCAGAGTTCAAAAAACTTCCTCGTGGCGTAAAGGATAGAACGAAAGCGACCTCTGGGCGTGATGGCGTACTCAGTATGAAGCAGAAGTTGATGATGGAGGAGGAGAGGGAGAAAGCTATTGCGAGATACAGAGCTTTAAAGGAGCGACGGAGATTGGAAGGGGTGAGCGGTGGTGAGAGAGCTGGAGGTGACGACGACGACGACGAGTAGATCTAAACTGCACTGGGACCTTGTCAACTTCCCTTATATGCACTGGTAGGGTGACCCAAAGTGTATCCCAGTACCTTCAGCGCAGATCTGTACACACCTCTGGCCCACAGGATGACTTCGTGCATGGGATCAGAGGTGACGTTTTCCTCTCGCACTACTCGCCAACTGCCCCCGAGACACGATAAAACGAAATGATGCTAAGAATTGAGCGGCCCCATTGCCCAATGTCTATGATGGATGAGCCGTTAGTGGAGGACGAAAAAGAAACCTTTTGGGGCAGAAGGAATCGCGGAAGAGGAGACATTGCCAGATCCTGGACGAGCAACTAATGCTTCATCAGGGCAATGGGAGAGTATGGCTGGTCAAGGTGAGTGTTCGGAAGCGCGGAAATGTATCTGACTAGAGCTAACTATCGTTTACAGATCCCGAAGCATCTCATGCTGGTTCGCTATCGATGCAGAGAATATTCATCTAGCTTCAATACGAGTTTACAGCGAAGCTAAAAATTCCTCTGGAAACACGCCTCGTATTATGCTTTTGCTTCGTTGGACCCAGCTGCCATCAACGACTCTACACACCCTATGTTTGATTCAAACACTGCCTACAACACAAACCCAAATGATGACCAACCAAACATCTATGAACTTGACACGGTTAACGATAATGTCGAGAACCAGATCGTCGTCGCGGAGCGTCCGAAGATGGCTAATCCGCGCGCACGAAGGACGCTTCATACAGGGCGGGTTGGATTTGCGGCCTGTGATGAATGTGGCGTATGAGGCAGATGAAGGAGAGGACTAGGAAGTATAATACACCACAGAAGCGGATTGGGAGGATTGGGAGGATTGAGGACGCTGGAATTAGTGGTGCCAGAGGAGGCATCAGCAGTTGAGTTGGGGTCGGTTGGGGGACGGCGTTCAACAGTCTTGTAGTGGGTTTTCAATTTGTTTACTTTTGTACATTTCTGACGCTCCGGTGTAGAACATGAAACAAAAGCCAACAAAGGGTGCATTCTATCGGATGGTTCGTATGCCCAGGAACCAGCTCCTCGATCAGCTCTTCTCTCTTTTCCGCGAGAAGCCACGTTGGCCGATCAAAGTACTGCGCGAGAAGACACAGCAGCTGGAGCACTCAAGGAGACGCTACAGGAGATTGCGATACTCCATCAGAGTGGGGAGCACACGGGTATGTAGAAACTGAGTGCGAACTTCGAGGGCGAAGGAGTAGGTGGCTCCTTCTGGGCAGTTGCGTTAGCAACTAAATTTTCACATTTGTAGATCATGGGCGAAGGGTGGCTGGTCCCAGTACACTCGGCGCCGGTTCGCCTGGAGACGTCAACATGGAAAGCCTCGAGGACGACGACAATGACATGGAAGAGGTCTCTTGAACCTCTTCGCAATATTAATATTGGACAACTTAAATCTCGCATAACGTGTATATCAGACTGTCGCGATGGTTTTTTTTTTGTTTGGGGGGGGGGGGTCTACAAAAACGTGTTGGGAACGATTATTGCATCAAAGTTACACCAGCCATGCCCTCATCGGGAATGTGCAACTGGACCTCATCGGTAACTTCTATCATTTGTCTTTCCCTTCGTTCTTCGCTCTCCAACTGTGAAATCTACTAAGCACCTCTGGGGTGATCTGGCGCTTCATCGAGTTGGCCGCTGTGATGAACGCCTCGAATGGAACCTCCAGTCGAGAAATGATCAGCGGTCAGCCATTGCACATTTCCACGAACGGGCAAAAGTAGGATACACACATGTGGGGCTTGCATATCTTTTTGCATAGTCAATAATGCTGCCTCCTGACAAAGAGCCGCGATTTCTGCTCCAGAGCAGCCTTCAGTCTACAAGCACCAAAGTTAATAAATCAATCGTTTCGCGAGTGTATGATTGGAAATTTACTGTACTCACATTGCGCGCAATTTCCTGGACATCGAGATCTGGCTCGACACTCATAGCCCTTGTCCGAATTTTTAATATCTCCTCGCGGGCCTCCTGATCTGGTGGTCCGACATACAAAATACGGTCAAGCCGCCCAGGACGCATCAGGGCAGAATCCTGTATAATAATAAGTTGCCCGCCGAACCTCATAAAAGTGACACTCACGATGACATCTGGCCTATTGGTAGCAGCTATGACCGTGACACCCAGAAGCTCTTGAACACCATCCATTTCGTTCAAAAGACTCGTAAGCACCCCGCCGTGCGATCCAGCACCAAAATCGGTATCGCCAGATGCTCTGGAAGTCGCTAATGCGTCAATCTCGTCCTAAACAACGATCCACAGTTTAGAGGTCATTACGAAAGTTGACAGTATGCAACTCACAAAGAAGATGATAGACGGTGCAGCTGCTCGAGCTTTTCGAAAGATCTCTCGTACACCTCTCTCAGACTCTCCAACGAATTTGTTTAGCAGCTGAAACACGGTCTCCAGTCAATACGCAATTCCTTAGAAGGCTGAACAGAGTCCGTTACCTCGGGCCCTTTCACTGCCACGAAATTCACCCCGCTTTCGCATGCACATGCTCGCACGAGCACCGTCTTACTGCACCCTGGAGGGCCATATAATAATACACCTTTGGGTGGCTTGACACCAAGCCTCGCAAAAGTCTCGGGGTGCAGTAACGGCCATTCGACGGCTTCACGAAGCTTTTGAATGACCGGTGCTTGGCCACCGATGTCTGAATATCGGATAGGCGGTGTATCCAGGAAAAGAGAACGCATGGCGGAGGGCCGTACAGATGGTAGCGATGCAGCAAGGTCGTCCAGAGTTAATGCCAGCTGGGATGGCGAAGATGTGTCACCCGAATCTGAGAGCGGAGGCTGCATGGATAACCAGCGCTTTATGGCAGTTGTACCAGCCTCTCGTACAACTGCGCTGAGATCAGCACCGACATAGCCGTGGGCACGGGCTGCGATGGATCGTAGATCATCTTGTGACATCGAGTGAGGCGTGTTGGAGAGGAGTACATTGAGGATAGAATGACGCGCTTGAGCATCAGGAATACCTTCCCAAATTGATTTCAGCAACTGTCATAAGAGGACAAACCATAAGATGACTTACCGATTTCGATCTCTCTATCAAATCTGCCAGGTCGCCGTAGTGCAGGGTCAATAGCGTTTGGCCTATTGGTTGTCCCAATGACCACCACCCTGTCCCCGCCATATTGACCGGCCATCTTTCCATCCTCCATGCCATCTAAGATTGTCAAAAGCGTTGCCACGACTCGCTTTTCAACTTCACCTCCTGCACCATCCTCCCGTCGCGGTACAAGAGCGTCAACTTCATCCAGAACTACGATACAAGGACTCTTTTCGCGAGCTTCCTTGAATACGTCACGTAATTTAGCTTCTGTTTCCCCATGATAAGCAGAGGATAATTCAGGGCCGTTGATGATGAGCACAGAGGATTTAGTTGATGATGCAATTGCTCGCGCCAGATGGGTTTTACCCGTCCCTGGCGGGCCGTGCAGAAGAATACCTCGAGGAGGTTTTAGACCTGGCAAACAGACCGTAAGGCAAAAACAATTGAAAGAAGACCACGACAAACGGGAGGAGCTTACCAAAATGTCGGAAAAGATCCGGTCGCGTTAAGGGTATTTCTAGAAGGTCACGAATTTGGGCGATCTGTTTGTCCAAGCCACCTATGGATGTGTAGGCGTTAGGACCCATGGTCCGTGATAGCTTCTCAATTTCGGGCTAAGAATCACGTGAAACATTAAACCAGCTCACAAGGCGTCTCGCGTTCAATACATACCTTGTATATTGTGCCTAATTCGGGATCGATTTCATTTTTCACAATGTGCACGGATGAATCCCATCCTACCGTCCATATTTGCGGGCTAGACTGAATAGAGAGTGATTGAAGCCCCTCTGCAAGGTGGTCGACGACTCCATTTGACGTTGATCGGGCGGAAGAAATTGAAATGACAGAGAATTGGCGTGTATGACCCTCGTAGACCACTTCAACTATCTGAGTGTGCGTGAGGTACCTCAGGTCCACTGAATGCCCATTGAAGCAGACCCAGGTTAGCAAGTCATGCTTAAGGATTCTGGAGGTTCAACAACGAAGAGCGCACCAAGTGATTCGCGGAGTAGCAACGCCAGCCAATGTCGACGTTTATTCTTTTCATGCGAGCTGCCTGAAGTAGACGGCAGAGGAGTATTGGCTGATGTTTCCTTCAAACGGATCGTTCCGGCTTCTTTGACGTCTTTCAAACGTGGAAGGTGTAGTGGCGACTTTGAAGAGCCTCCTTCCGGCAAAACGGAGATGCATGCCGCTGTATTATCCGTAAGACGGGCAGTAAGGAAGGCAGATCGGGAGACCTGTATGGCTGGGAAAGGCGCGCCACCAATAGGTTCGCATCAAGACAATCGTAGGAATGCAATGAAATACCTACTATCTGGCGACAAATCCTCTGACGGCCATACAATCCCCACGGCAAACGCCTGTCATGTGAGATGTTAGTCAGTTGTTGAAGGGTACTGCACACACCGTCTGGACCCACCTTCACGTCCTTCACGTTATCGTAGTCCGATAAGGCTATGACATCGCCAGCACATAGCTTTGCGGCTTTCACGATATCGGCATTGACGATAAGGCGTCGACTGGCACGAGCCGTTGCTTCCGAAGAATCTGCAACTCTGACTACAAATCTCTTCGACGATAGCAAAGACATCGGCTTTCCGACTGTTCCGCTGCGCCAAGAATATGCCTCTTATCTGGACGTAAAGTCTACGAAGCCAAATGATGATCTGCCGGTAAATTCTTCCTCTTTACGCGGCCGACTCGGAACGAATGTTCCAGTGAGATTGGGATGACGAAAGGTTCTGAGTTCTACACCGGGTCAATGTATGATGAGCGACAGTGTATTTTGAGCCAGTGAGAAACTGACCTGGTTCATTTCAAGTTACAAAGTAATTGAAGCTCTGGAGGAATTTTCCAAGTTCGCCCGATTTGGTAACTATATCCTAACCACGCTCTTGTCCAAGGTTTGAGTCCTTGGCAATGCTCGCAGGATGGAGATGCGGCGCATGTTTTACCCTGGCCATATGGGCTACTCTGGGTTTAGCTGCAGTGCCTCGCGAACGATTTCAAGAAAGCCTAATCATACGTCCTCTTCATGATGGCAAGGTATCTTCTCAGTTCTCGTTTTTGACTTCGGTCCAAGATGCAACTCCGCGAAATCCAGAGACTCTCGGTTTGGAAGATGATTGTGAGTAGAAATATGTATGCCATCTCTGCTTCTAATAAAATTGTTGCTCTCTAGCTCAGCACTATACCGTCTTTCCACTTGCCCTCGGGCAAATCTTACGGGAATATGCCATTACTGAGATGCATCTTACACTCAACGCCGGAAAATGGAATTACGATCAATGGGGCTATCCGAATGAAGCAGGTGTAGGAACAGGTGCAGAGCTATGGGCATGGATGGGCGATGGAGGATTAGCTACGTGAGTGATGTAGTTTGCTCTTGACATGTCAACTAAGATGCTTTCGTGCGTAGCGTCGATCAGCGATGGCAAGGTCTTCGAAACGCACTTGCGGGACTGTTCTGCGCATCTTTAGGCTCTTTGGATGAACAACGTACGACTTCTCCGGTTCTTACCTTCGCACCAGAGGGCCTCTTACCCAATTGGACCCGACCACATCAACTTCGACATGCTTCTCTGCCATCCGAGCATGTGTGCACAGAAAATCTGACTCCCTTTCTAAAACTCTTGCCATGCAAGTCCCAATCAGGAATTGCAAGTCTTTTAAATCCTCATCAATTGTTCGACGCCGATTGGCATGGAATGGGTGTTCATGTCTGGCTGGATCCGATCGAAGGCGTTAAAGTTCGGCTCACTTTTCAGTCTGTTTTCGATCCTGTGCGGAATTCATTAGGCGGTAGACGAGGTTAGACGGTCACAATCTTCACTTTAGCGGTTATACTGATTGGTATGGTTTCAAAAAAGATTGGTCATTTACGTCTATATTCGGTCGTACTATTGAGAAGCATTGCCCTGTCGCCCAGACAAGCAGCATACAAATCGAACTGCCAGACGATAAATCCTATACTCTCTCGCCAGAACCAACTAGGGTGGACGTCAATATTGCCCTGTTTGATTTAGTGAACAGTCAGTTGCGAACATTCTAACGGTCACTTCCGGACTGATTGATCGTCCGTGCAGGAACAGAACCATTTGAAGCCGCGATGCAGTGGCTTGGAGAAGCCACTTTCGAGTATCGTGAGTAGAATAGTTCAGATGACTGGCAGGCCTCATGACCTTTCGACAGCGCTAAATGCCGGTGACCTCTCTCACATGCCTCTGTCCGTCCGGCGCACTTTGCGAGGCTCCAGCCAAGCCCGCGGCCAGCTTTCCGTTGTCCTTACCAATAACTGGCCGACCGAGATGCATGTCATCTATCTCGAAACTATGCCGTGGCTTCTGCAATTCTACCTCCATACTCTCCGAATTTATTGCAACGGCGAACCCTGTGGTGCGTGAATAGGTAACTTACAGACTCTTATAGTTTGACAGTGACTCCTTTGTATTTCCAGACCATCTAATCTCCAATATCTCGTACACACCTCCCGTGCCTCATGCCCGTCCCACAATGTTCCAATCCGTTCTCACCGTGCCTCCGAAGACCACGATCTATCTCACTATCGATGTCAGCAAATCATTCCTTCGGTACACGGAACACCCACCGGACGCTCAAAGAGGCTGGGATTTACCGCCAGCTGTACTCGTCCCCTTGAGAGTTCGCGAAAACCAAACGATAGACCAGGGCACACGGTACCCGAGAATTTACACCCCCATCCTTTTAGTTGACTTGGCGACGCCAGATTTTAGTATGCCATACAACGTAATCATCCTGAGCTGCACTCTCATAACGCTCATCTTCGGGAGTGTTTTCAACCTGCTAACGAGGAAGTTTGTAGTTGTACAACTCGACGGTCCAACGAAGGACAAAAATATAAATTGACCTTACATCCGGCTATTATGACCGCTCCCTGTCGGAAAGCGCGCCGGAACTTTGATAAGGCGCAGCAGGACTTTATCTAATACCAATCCGACGAAACATGTTAACCCGGATGATGTGAACCATCTGACCCTGAACAACGTGCCAGGAAAGGCCTTTGCTCTTAACATCGGGTTGAACTGGCCGGTAGGAAGAGGTCACCAAGGTTAGGTGTATCGGCTCAAAAAAGACCTTAAGACGTTAACAACGAGAGAAGCTGAGAGAAGCTAGCTGTGAAAGCCCTTACGTTGGGGCAGCTTAATTAACCACGCAGGCACCATTCAGAATTAGTCAATCGGTCCCGGAATATGATAGTGAGGAAACGATCGGAATCACACAGATCAGCACAGATCTAGGAACCAGAGAATAACCAAGTAACCGTTTGAGACGCCTCATCAACGCCTCATGTAAGGTTGCAAAGGTTCGATCATCAGAATCCATATGTGGACATGAAATGTTGAATGTAGCGTAGATATACGCATGGTTCGAAGGCCTAGTCGAAACGATTACAATTGGATTGAGGAAGACTTAGTGGAGCATACACAGAGGGTATACAGAACATTGGAGGAGTTCCGAGCCGAATTTCAAGTGTTGGAAATTGGTTCAGGCGCTTGTAGACTACGATTGAAGGTGAGAGCTGCATTGGAAGATAACACTTACGACATGACACTCTTACACAAGCTCGGTAGACGATGTACGTACGTATGATCTAAACAGGCGGCTGATATAGAGATAAACTCAAATTACTATCGTTGTCTTCTCCACACAATCTGCAACCTGAAGCTTATACTTCGCCTGTGAAAAAGGCTTCGGAAGAAACCTGGAGCCAATAGCAGACAATCATGGGTGTATAAAGGAACTCAGATAGTCCCAGACATCACGATCGAGGTCCGAATCCAGTTTTGCATCCGCGAAGCGGCTGAGAAGATATCTCGGCCTTCGGCTAACCCTTGATCTATGATGAAGGATAAACATTCCGTCGAATGCGTTCTAGCTAGTGGAATTACGAGTCCGGAAGAATTTCCGCTATTATATTGGATGAGTGTGAACTTGAACATGAAGGAAATGGTGATAGCGGAAGGCCCTGTGGAGCAATGCATGGTCACATGACGGCATTCCCGAAATGAAATCTCAGCACCCAAGCCCGACATGTGGGACCCCATTGTACCTCCTGCGGATCTCTCGGCTTGCGAAGTTTCCTATGACCAATGCGGTCTACTGGTCCATCGGTTGTGTACGACATTTTGGCGCTTTTATCCTTGGGACGATCCCAAATCGCATAAGGGTTGCGACTCAAATGGGTTGATAAGTAGGTGCAATCTCTCACAGCAACACAGCACCTACTTGTCTCGCTTCCCCTCACACCTATACCTGTCCCAAATATCCTCTGCCCTATCCCACCCATACTGCCATTGTCGTTCAATACCTTTCGTACACCACATACCTTGGACAATGTGCAGACAAATAGCGTAAGTACATGCCTGGTTGCGACTGCCACTCTTGCTTATTCGTTATCAGTGAAGGGACTCGTTGGAACAGCTGTGGGGTACTGCGATTTCGGTCCTTTCTGGTCCTTAAACACCAAGCTCTTCATCTAACATTGCAGCATATTGTCCGTTCATAGCATTTCCAGAGACATTTAGTTGTCGCTATCATGGATTGTAACTCAAGTCGATGTGAAAAATCATATTTGCATCCCCGTCATTGCCGGGAGCCGACTTGCGTGAAGGTGAGTCGGCATCTACCTGGCTCCTTCCGTATTTAATTCACCATCTACGTGCAGAATTACGGCGAGGAAGTTCAGAAGAACATCGACTACGTTGACGAATATTGCTTCGCATGTCGTGCTGCGCAGGCTCGGGCTGCTAGACAGAATTGAATTCGGCACGCATATGCGATACAGAACGTGTGTTATCTAGGTTTCAGCTCTAGTACATTAATACCACGCATCTGTAATTATCAGCTAAAATTATCTGACGTGGATATATTTTGAGAGCGCATTACTCCACTGGCTTTAGACTGGTCAGACAAGATTTGAAGTCGAGTAAACCCAAAATAGACCCATGACTTTTATGGTTATGTCATACGCCGCAACCTCGTCATGTTTCTAGATACAATAGAATATCCAACAATAACGGCGGATTTAACGACCAGGCAGAATTTGTGAAGGCTGACAGCTCCATCGTAGAGGTGTAACGATGTGAATATATCCGCACGAATACAATTTGTGGCGTACGATGTCATCCTCGAGGCTCGAGGCTCGAAGGGCCCTAGATTTCAGCGATCAGGATCCAATTTAGTAATATCTCGCATACAGACGATCGTCCGGCTGAGTGGAAGCATTCACAGACTTTTGCCCAATAGTATGAGGGTTGCTGTATGCACCCCAAAACGGAGAGGCGTCCTAGAAATTAGAATGCAGTAAAAGTCGACCGAAGAGCCGACCAACCAAGCCTTTAACTCCAAAGATATACGCATCACAGATTTTAGGTCAATAAGCGATACGTCTAAGGATGCACTAGTGTTCTAGAACCAAGATAACTGATATATTCACTGCCCGTGTCAGCATGCGGTTTCGATGTCGGAAACGTCTCGGAAAAGATGGGTTTTTGGCGGGAAGAAATGCGCCCATGGCCAACGTGAGGAACAAAAGTGATGTCAGAAAGTTGCAATATCAGGCTCAGACGTTTGAGTGATGGCGATCCTGCCATGTATGGATGCAGAAAATCCCGCACGAATTCCATTCCCATGTTGTCGGGTTGCCAAAGTTTTGCTGTGAACATGCTGTATACGGGCGACCAATCTTCATTCCTCACGCCAATTGAAATATCGACCATTGTGTATACGGAGAGTCCCATTTTGTTCTGCGCAGATCATCCCAGAACAGTGAACACGTGCACCGTACCTTCGGACAGCCGTCACATCGGAAGTGGCGATACAGCTAGTCGTTAAATTCCCAATATAATAGCTGTAACATCCAAAATTTCAGCGCATAGGAGCAAATATATCATTGGAACGTTGACCACGAAACTTCTTCATTAGCTCTCTATGCAAATCGCGTCTGATCACATTCTTTGTAGCCGCCTTCACGTCCCCCAAATGGTTTTAGGCCCGAATACATCGGAAATCCCAACCATCATGAACAGTCATGTCCAACCCGCCCTCGCGCTCTGTCCCTCTGCCACCGCCATCTCAACAAAGGCAGGCATCATCCAGATTATACGATTCCTTGGGTGAACATTGAGTCTGCGATCTCGGCCATGACTCGGGTCTGAATTAATGGTGCATGGACTCACAAGATGGGATGGTGTTGCGATTTTAGGCGGAACAAGTCCGCCTAGCTGGCGGCAGATGAGGGAGGCATGCATTGTGCTGAAGACAGAATTATTCGCGATGTCTTCGACGTTGACCTTCAACAGGAATATAAGAGTCGCACGCAGTGGTAATATCGTGGGAACATTAAATTATAAAATCGGATATGCGCCTACAGCTGTACACTATTAGATCAATGATAGAGATTTTGTTCATCGTGATCATACGCGGGTATGCTACGAGCTCATTATTCTCACGAGAGCCACTCAATTTGAGAGGCTTGAGGCCACGATTCTGTCCAATAACCTTGAGGTGCCGCAATATCTTCGTAGTAGTCGACATTGAGTTGTGGATCAAGAACAACGTGACTGCGTCATGTAGTAAAAGTAATGCCATAAATGTCAGGCACTGAAATCAAAGAAGAGTTTGGGTACTTACACTATTTTGGCGTGATCTATGATCTCATGGAGCTCCAGGGGGGCTTGTTGACCAGGAAGATCCATACAATGGACGCATAACCACACCACAACATCAGATGGCGGTTCGTTAAACACGTTTTCCGGATCTTTGCCAGAATTCATTGCATAGAGAAGTTTCTCCGCATCTCGCGCTGATTCCTCAGCTTTGCCCATGAGCCTCATCCAAGTGACCTCTCCCTTTGAATGGTCGGCATCATGGTGCATCAACTGTGAATCACTGCGTGAATATGAAACATCTTCCATAAGTAGGGGTGTCGGCACTCACAGCACTCCTCCAGGAATAGACATCAGACACTGTCTTATTGGTATATTGAATTGCGCAATTGAGGCATGCCAACCTCGGGTCAAGGGCATCCATTTTCTCCGCAGTCGCCTGGAGAGGATCGAGACCACACGCCTGAATTATCTGCTTTGCCATCTTCCCGGCATTGGCATCGACCGCGAGACACCGGCAACTCCATGGCTTGCGATACCGGTCACGTCCATCTTCTGCAATATCTAACCGAACCGAAGGGTCTGGATTATCTTCTCCAGGTATATCGGCCCATGAATCGGTCGCGACAGTCAGACAATGGTGACCCAGGACTTTGGGGTAAAAAAGAGGGTAGTCTGGGAAAATGCCGTCATCCATATGACATGCCGGTATGATATCCTCCATGTCGGGATCTTCATTTACATTCCACGCACTATCTTGGCAATTCAGACATTTGAATACGGTGGTCGCGAGTGCCATAATGCTGATAACCTCGTCGTCGCTGGCATGGCTGAGCTGACGGGTGATAAGAGCCTTCCTACCGAACGCCTCATCAATGCTGAACTGATCAATCTGCGCCTTATTGAATCTTTTTATCAGCATGCGGCGTATATCCCCGCGCCACCTATCAAACATCTCAGGAAATTTCGGTAGAATGTCCGAGAATGTCGATTCGTCCACCTCAGCATCGTTCGGGAGCCCCAAAACAGCTTTAATTTCCGGAAAAGTGCAGAAATCGACAGGTTCCGGCATAACTTCGGTCCACGGCAGGGAAGATATCTTGTAGGCTCGAAGAACATTGATAGCGATGGCTTTACGCTTGCGATCGAGGCGTTTACTCTTCATTTGCTCCATGTATTCAATAAGTGGCACCTTGATATTTTTCCAGACTGGATAAATTAACATATTCAGTCTCTTCTTCCAAAATTCCAGAAGTAGTATAAAATTACTTCGGTCGGTCAGTCGAGTGGGCTGCTTGACAAGCCTGTGCCACCTTAAATCATCTTCTAATGGGATTTGAGCAATTTCATCACCCCATCCAAGCTCCGTTAATTTCTCGAAAATGCTGTGCCAGCCCTTAGTTGACTATAAATAATGAGTGAGATGTACATACGCCTGTTTCCTGCTTTCACGGGCTTCTTCAAGTTCCTCGGAACGGGATTGAGCTTGGGCATCCGCCCAGTCCTCGCAGAGCTTGGCATACTGAGAAGATGTTGAGAGTTTACATCGCAAAAATTAATACTGGTTCGTACCACGGTATACTCCGCAACCAGTGCCTGTCTCTGTCGCACATACTCCTCAAAGGTAACATCATCTAGCCCATTAATTGATTCAATATTGGCTTGGACTGTTAGTCCTTCTTCCAAGTGGTACACGATACCGCCATGCACTAAATTCAATGGGATCAAGATCGGGGCATTAAAGCAGGTGTAATAAGTGAACCGACCTCTTGAGTAGCGAGACGGTACCAATTCTGAATATTCAAAGTTGCTCGAATCAAATGTGACAAGCCTGTATTTAGTTGGTCAAGGGAGGAGAAAAAGGTAACTTAACATGCTTCTGAAACTTACTTTGCTTTTGAACAAGGAAAGCAGAAGCGCAAGCGCAACGCCCAGTCAATGGTCCGAATATTTGGACGGAGACACGCCTGGTAACATTGTCATGCAATGAAGACTGAGAAGCCAGACATTACATACGTGACAATGGTGGTCGAAGGCCAGGTTGGCAAATTTAGGCTCTGCCATGCTAGGAGGACAATCGGGGAAGCCCATCACATTCGCACGAGCAGACATCCAAACCGACAGAGATGACTTGTGCATAAGAACACATCTGAACTGCTTCGTGGTACGTGCTAGGTGCAAGACATCAAGTGGCATCAAATGCCCGAATATCTATGTGATATAAGTAATTCAATACATCATTATTCAGAGGAAGGAGTTCAGTCTAACATACCTCTAATAAAACATCGAGTGGTAGCTCGAGAAGGCCAGCCAACTTCCCTGTCTTCCCTTTGATCCCACTTTTCTTGTTTCGCTGGTCCTTCTGTTGACGTCCCGCCGTTTGGCCACTAGTGCCTGCGGTCTTGGTTCTTTTCCTGGATCCATGACCCACGGTCAGTGGGACAACATTATTTTCGGCTTGCATCAAGGAGGAACGCGAGATTATTGTTCTGCAGTGGATGTGGATGAGGTTTGAAAGGCGGAAGAGTCAGATTTACCACGTTGCTAGTACTGGTGGCAAGCGCTGAGCGCCTATCCATTTAGCCACAGTTTATTACGTCCTTGTTCTTGGACCGTCGCGCGCGTGAGTTTGCCAGCAGAAATATTTTCGTGCATGGTGTCAATATGGTGTCTTCGATTTTGATAAACATTCCAAATGACTTGTTCGTTGAGATAGCCAAGCACTTGGCTATAGAAGACGTCCACTCTTTGCTGGGTGTATGTTTCTTTCACTTTTCGCATTGGTATTCGCTTATGTTGGTTCTCAAACCAGACATGCGCCGCTATTCACAAGCACTCAGAATCGCGTTTTCTATGGATCTCTGTGCTCAGAGAGTTGCGCTCTCAACGACCTCTGCCCTGCCCGTCTTCCCCAAAACTCTCAGGTTTGGATCTGTCAGAGCTTAAGCTTATGGCGAATTGTGTATGCGCTTTAAACGCAAACTGGACTCGCGAGGCGCCAGAAGTCATTGGGGCTGTGAGAGTCATGGATTGTCCGGAAGCCAGCCAGACTGTGGCGATTGTCCCGGGAGCAAATTTGATCGTTTTGTATTCGCCCTGGGAAGACGGAAAGGCCCTCATTTGCTTTGATACAAGCTCTGCGAAGCGCTTGGATATCATTCCAGTGGGAAAATGGCTCGTTTCAGTGTCGCATCCCTATGAAGAACGAGGAACGTTTATGGTTGCAGTAGCCACCGGCCAACGCAGGTGACTCCATATTGGTCTCTTCGAGAGCTATTATTTTTCTGATATGGCGTTTACGCAGAAAGCCGAAAGATTTGTATGCTATCCGTATAGAATATGGTCGTAACAAAGCAACTACGATGCGACAAATCTTCCACCAAGTGATGCCGCCGAAAATATACGATATCAGTTTATTGTTGGATGCAGAGATAATTGGATATGTAGCGCGAGAGACGGCTAGACGTACCGATATTTTTCTCATGGCTACCAACATGACCACGAACATATATGTTCGCTGCAAGACTCAAATGCCCATCGTTAGTGGACCTACCTTTCGCGTTTTATACATCTATCTCTTGTACTGACTATTGGTGTTCTGCAGCATTCTCTTTTGGCATGCTACATCTATGGAAAACATGTCTATATCATCGCGAAAGGGGCTCGGCAGCGTGACACGAAGCTATTCAACCGAGAATCGCTTCCATACACTTCGCTGGCCAACGCAGAAATCACAATTCCCCAGGTTGGATCTCCAAGTCATGACATCACTTTGAACGATGATCAGGATTGCTTACCGAACTCGCTTTTCTCTTGTAAACCTGTCTACGGTACCCACGCGATCTCTTCCAGCTACGACGTTGGCGGTGACCAAACCATCATCCACTTTTGGTCAGCATCAACCCCTGCGATTAAAAATTATCCGCTGTCTTTCCCGACATCGTCACTTCTCATCAACTTCGATCACGAAATCGCTACTGGCGCATCGGTGGAAACACCATGTATTTGGGCAGGATCATCCGGCAACTATGTCCTCGCTCTCTTTAGTGGCGAAGATGCACCTGAGCTGTGTCTGATACACCATGATCATCAGGCCAAAAAGGTTACCTCACGAGTGCTTAACTTACCTCACTTTCTAACCTATCAATTGGAAGACGTCTGTTCGATAGGACTAGATGACCATGTTGGAAAAGCTTTTCTTGTTATGAATGGTGGAGCCTTATGCGAGCTCTCTTACGTATAAAATTTAGACTAGGATAGAAAGGACGATATATACGGCGTGCTGCCATAATAGATAGTGTATCTATACATATTCATCGCGTAACTAATCGTCAGTAGGGTTGGATATGACAAGCAAACGTAGAAATAATAAAAGAGAGATGACAATGAAGTCCATGTCCTCCAGCAATGAATGATATCACAAAAAGTGCAATGTCCTGCACCATTATCCCCAAAGCCAACTGGTCTACTCGCCAGCGAATAACCGAATGAGCATATACGTTGTGGAACCAATGAATCGAATGACTGTAGGTAATCCCACGGGTCAGCTTAATTAAAGATGGGAGTACGGATCACTACAACGTACATGCCAGTCCCGCAACCGAAAACAGAAGGAACGCCATATAACCGTTTACAGCTGCTGCAGAACCCTTTTCGGCTGCCTTGCCCGTGGCCGTTCTGCGCCAAGATTTAAATCAGCACAACAAACGTAAGCAGGAATCAAAGTAGAACTCACACTATACCCGCAGTAAGTAGCGCCTGAAATAAAAGAACATCAGTCACGACAGTCATTTCGTCCGACGACACGTACATTAGACAACGTCCATGAAAGCAACACATTTGTCCGGAAACTCCTATAATAATCCTCCTGCTGTGTCGCAGCATCCGGTTTCGATTCTACCTTGGGTGCCTTTGTCGACAAAACATGTATAGCATCCTCATATGCAGCGTCGATATCATTTTCAGTGGTAGGAACGGTAACCTCCACTTCGTTCTTGTTCTTGCCGGTGGTAACCACCCCTAGATCCGTACTGACTTTGTTATCGCCTTTCGTACCCCAAGAAACGTCGTGGACGTTCGCGAACTACCAAAGGAGAGGGTGAGGATATACAGTCGTGTGTGTGGTTATGAGAGTCACGTACGGCATATACATTGAGCACAGCGATATACGAAGGAGCCATGAGGAGATACTGAATGAACGAAGTGATCATATGCCATGGCTCGAACTAAATCACAACACACGTAAAAGAAGTCCCCATGAGCAAAAACAAATCTTGTTGAAAAAGTAGGTGAGGTACTTACGAAGATGACAGATGCGATGATGTACAGCCCGAGCGTTGCCAAAAGTGAGATGACGATGTTACGGAAGATCGAGTTGGTGAAGATATCGCTGACTGAGAGAGGCTTCCCACCGCTGTTCTCGATATTCTGGATACCTTTCACCGCAAGGAAGAATGCGGCGAACTATGGATGTCAAGCCCGACGAGAAATGAGCATCGAACCTCTGGTCCTTGTAGCCAACATGGAGAACTCACAGTCATATAAATAGTAATCAAAGCAAACCCAATAAACGCCAACGTATACCCCAACTTTGACCCCTGCGGTCTATTCCCAAGCGCGAGGATGAAACACATGAGGAGTAAACCGAGGTAGAAGTATTCCAGTATGACGTTGAGGATATGTATACCGTTGAGGTGGAATGAGGGGTCTTCCATCGCGTCGCTTAGAATGATAAACGCGATGAAGTAGTTACCCTAACCCCACAAAAGAAAAAGAAAAAAGGTAGAAAATCAATCAGCAAAACAACTTCCACCAGAAGGGGAGAGAGAGAGAGAGAGAGAGAGAGCAGGAGAAGAGAAGAGAACTCACAAGAGCGAACCACGAAAAAATCAAATTAAAAGTCTGATAAAGCATCTCCACATGTATCCAGAACTTGCGCACGAAACTGTGTGACGAGCGGTATATGTAGGCGAAGTGGACTGTACTATGGATGGCGGCGAAGAAGGAACCGTTGAGCCATCGGCGGCGTTGGGAGATAAGTTCTGGGACCTGGAGTAGCAGGCGGTTTTTGTTTTTTTTTGTGAGTGAATGTTATGGGGGAAGTCGGTTATGCGTACCTCGTCTGGGACATCAGTCACTGCATATGCCGACTTGACATAATGCAAGATCCACGATCCCCCCCGTTTAGACACGAGTTCCCAACACAGAATCTACGCAACAACCCCCCAGCAATCAGCTATGCCTCAAGAGGGAGGGAAGGGGGAGGACTCTCACCCGGTCTTCAGCGAGGTACATATTAGCAGTGAATATATCCGCTCCTGCTCCGTGCTAAACCCACCACCACCACACAAAACCAATCAGCTATTACTATCCTCCAAAAAGCGCCGGGGGGAGGGGGAAGAAGAGTAAGAGGACTAACCATCTTCTCACCCAAGAAATACTTCTGCAGTGGTCCCTCGCCCAACGAATCGTTCTGCAAGGCTATGTACCGATATGCGCTGAATGCACCAGGGAGGACCGTGATGTAGCCAAAGACTGATTCGCTAGAGGGGTGATGGTGATGACGATGAGGATTGTGAGAGAAACGAATGGGGGGAGGGGCTTACAGTGGTTTGTCGAGGATGTTGGACATTTTGTATTCAAAGTTCTGTGCGGCGACTACCAAACCAAACCAAACCTCATCAAAAAAACCCAAAACAAAACAAAAAGGCGAAGAAAGGACAACGAAGAAACGGAAAAACCCACCAAGCGGATTAAGCAAATTCAACCCCCACTTCCCCTTAAGCGCCACAATCTCCCCACACGCACCCCCCACATTGGAATTAATATCAAAAGCCTTCCACAAATGATATATACTGCTCGGACCAGGCATAGTACCGACATCCAACAACACACACACGTTAGGCTGGAGAATGGGTCCGAAGGCGTTGAAGAACCATCGATGGGAGTTTATTTTCTTTTGGTTTTTTTCTTTGAGGCAGAATATTATTTGGATGGGGCCTATTCCTTTGTCGGCGGATTCGATTTTGAGGGAGGGGGTTATTGAGACTGTTTTGGGAGGAAGGGGGTTAGTATTAGGGGATGGGAGGGAGAGATGGGGGGGAAGGTACTTTGGGTTGTGTATTCGTAGATGTGGGCTGTGACTGGTTTGCCGTTGACGACGTTCTATCCAACACATTAGAAGTCTGGGGGAGACAAGCAAAGACGACGATAGCGCACCTTGGCAATTCCATCCTGATACGCTCCCATAGTAGCAATAACACTCAAAGTCCTCGCATTAATCTTCGCCCTCCCATCACTAACAATACAAACCACAACCTTCTTCCACCCTTCCTTCCCCCAAGTCTTACTCCGATCCCTCCCACACAAATGCGCAACATTCTTAATAACCCCATGCATAGTCCTACAGAAGAGCTCCTCGTCTTCGTTGTACATGGTGAGGACTATGAAGAGCTCGGTGCGGCGCGGGGGGTCGTAGTGGACTTGGCGGAGGGTGAAGCCGGAGGAGAGGAAGTCGTTGGGGTCGGAGGTGGCGGCTGAGTAGCGCATGTGGGTGAATTCGCGTTCGGTGCGGTTGGGGGACATGGAGAGGAGTTTGGAGGGGACTGCGGAGTCTAGGACGAAGTTCCCGTGGAAGAGTCTGTTCCAAGGATAATCAATAACCATGATTTATACCCACCCACCCAAGGTAGATCGGAGACTCACTCGACTTTCTTGACGGTCTTGTACCGCCTAGGCACCCTCTGCGGGATCCTCCCATACCGAATATTGTTCTCCGACCTATTATCCGGTACCAAGGTATCATCATCATACGCCCCAGGGACACTCGCCCTCGGCATCGAATACCCCGACCCATGCGACCCATCCCTCCTCAACAGGGGTATATCCCCATCAGCATCATCACCCCCACTATCATCATGCGCGTCGTACCCCCCATCCCCACCACGGCCAACAGTAGTGCTGGAAGGAGCGAGAGGGATAGCGGAGGAGTCGGGGTTGTAGTGCGGGTTCATGAAGTCTGTTGTTGCTGCATGGCTGTAGGGGTCTGCCAAGGGGCCTGGAGGGGGTTGTGTGAATGGGTCGTGGAGGACGTGGCCGTAGGGCTGGGGGTTGTCGTACGGGTTGGGGTTATAGCCGTCGTTGTAGTGTCTACGCTGGGCTTCGTCGGCCTTGACGACGACGACGACGACGATGAGAGGTGGACTGGATGAGAGACAGGGCACTCACCTCTGGGTAACGGGACATTGGAGTGGTGGTGGCTACGGTAATAGTCGATGCTGAGCTACTGCGCCCTACCCTGGCCCATCTAAGTTATTGCTTGGCGGTGTGCTGTGCTGGTCTAATCGGGATATGAATCTGATCTTTCGATCCCCGATCCAGTCGTTCTTCCATTCCACCTCTAATCGTACGCTAATGAACGATTATGTCAACCGTGTACGCTACTGCACGAATACTATTTCATTACTGTCCTATCACAGTCTTCGTCCCCGAGCCTTGTCGTCCGTCTTCCCAACTCAACCTCCTTGTCTCACCCCCTTCAGGCTTAGACTCTGTTAGACTCAAACCGCCGCTTCGCTTCTCTCATAGTGAAACTCCTCCATCCGTGTCTCGGGTCTACATACGCAAAAGGATTTGAAACAACTGGATGCTTTCGCTGTAGGGCCATAGGTTCGTTAACTTCATTTTATATATATATATATAAATAAAGCTTTTAGCCGATTGGAAACAACCTGCCTGATCGTCTTTACTCCCTAGCCAACAATATTAATTAGTTCCTCGCGTCTACCCTCAATGACGTCGGTACACAGTTTTCCTAAAAACAGCGGCTAGGCACAGCACGCCGCCGCGCACGTACGATCGGTCGAATTCACTTACGTCGTGTTACACAGGTGCAGTATTGAACCAACCACACAAGTCGAAACCAATAGCACTTGCCAATACTAGTGAGCCGGAAACGTTTTTTTATTCAGGAATTCACGCAGTTACAAGCAGGAGGTAGAAAGGTAAGTCAAGTCATGTGCACTATGATTCCATTATACCACGTCAGTCCACGTTGACCTTCAGCGCGTTGGAAGGGATGTCTGTGCCTCCCGCCGCCCTCACCGTATATACGCCAGTTGCATATCTTGACAAGAATATTATTTGTTTTGATACGGATACAACTACAACAACAAGATTACGACCAATGGGTTGAACTAATTTCACTGAAATTTTTGCTTTAGCTCTTCTAGGGGGTCTGCTCACAAGTCGTCGTCGTCACTTCCCTTAAGACTGCCGCCATCAAGGTCAGATCTCAACTGCGGATCGATAACTCCATCTTCGTCATCACTTTGAAGCCAATGCTCCACACCCATGCTCTCGTCCGAGTCCTCAATGTCCGCCGGATCCATCTCCTTAAGTTCCTCCACTTCTGGTTTAGTCCAATTCAGATCATCCGACGTGATGCATTCTCAGGATGCTCAGCAAGCCATATTGGATCAATGAGGTCGAAATAGATCGGTTTGCCATTTGCCATGGTAACAGCTTCTCTTTCCGTTCACCAAGACGCCTCGCGTGGGGTTGACCGATACGGGACTTGACTCATCTTTGGACTGATTGATTTCCAGGACATCAAGCTGTTCAAGTGCTTTGGAGACCTAGAAAGCACGGTAAGTAAGGTTCAATGACCTCAATATGAAACTCACAATAGCAGCACGATAGGTTGGCAGACGTGTCACCCACGGTCGTGACGGAACATTGACAGCTAATCCGTCACTATCCGTTTCGGGATCGATACCATCGGACTGATCTGTTTTCATCAGTTGAGTGATAGGGTACTGCAAATAGTGCGTCCCAGACAGGATCAACCATCGTCGATTCCGCTCGAGCATCAGCTCGATCCTGCGATTTCTAAACTCCAGCTGTAAGTAATACTTCGTTTCCTTTTAGAAATCAAAGCATGATTTACCCAAATTTTTTTCGATGCTTGCGTCTTCCCATGCATTTAGAAATTCTCAAAGCCTCCTTCGTCTCATGATCATCACCAGATTTGCTGTAGGCTTTCGCAAAATTCTTCCATATCGTCTCATTACGTTTAGACAAGAGAGCTCCTCGTCCATCTTTGAGGCAAGGATGGATTTCGTCAACGCTGGATGGAAACTAGGCCCCTTCTTCTGCAAGAAATCAATCGCATCTGCATGCCATGCACTGTTCTGGTTATAGTTATCCTTCCATTGGGGTCGCAGTAAGTTCTTGCCTGTTTTGGGGTCTATGAGATAATAATTGTCATCGCCAAACCATTACGACGAGAGCCATTGACGGCTTCTAGTGAATAACGTATATCTGAACGATAGTGGCTTTAAACACACGTTCAAAGGGAAGGAACTGTTATGGGAATTCCAAATCCTCATCGCCCAGTATACTCTTTGAATTCTCTGTGTTTGCACATTCGCAAGCGGTGCATATACAGTACTATTTTAATCTCATACCGACCAAGGCTAATGTACCCTGAAACCACGTTTAGACCAACTCAGGTATCCCGGCGGCCTTTCTATGGCCAAAATAGGCAATCCCTCAATATCAGACGGGATTGGCGCTTAGGTGCACTCATGATAGGAAGCTTCGCCCGCTCGCATAGCATTAACCTCCTAGTTGCCCAGGTATAGTGTAATGGTGTGTGTGTGGACTTACGCTATGCTATAATCTATTATAGGTACAACTACAGGTAATTACATGTCGCGTTCAGCTCATTGATATATTTTCGGCTGCCGTGTCACGACTTAAATATGGCTCCGCAGCACAGTTCAGATTGACCGCAGTGAAGCGAGGATACTAGTGACAGTGAGCTATCGGGGATCATGCTATTTTTATTCTTATTCTTATTCTTATTCTACATCCAGTGCAAGTATTTCCTTTCGTTCTTATCTCTTCCTTCTTTTCCATCCAGTATAGTTGTAATTCAGCTCTTACCGATGCTCTTTCCATCTATCCTATTCTCTTCATGTTTACCCTTCCTCACTAGCGCTTCGGTTACTGTCTACAACCAGTGGCCGCTCGGGGATGCCACTGGGACGGCTTCCCCAGCAAATTCGACAGCAGCTGCATATTACGACCCAACTGTCCTGACCCCTCCTCCAGTCCCTTCGCCTGCTATCCCGACTCAGTTTTCGCTTCAACTCGACAGTACGGCTAGCGCTGTGAAAAACCTGAGTATTCCTTTAAGTGGTCATTTTTTGGGATTCTCCATCGAATTTTCCGTGATAAATCAACTCAGTAAGTAACAAACCCTTATTCTTCGTGCGCGGAATAGTCGACACTAATGTCACAATAAGTCGGTCTCAACGCGTAAGTAGCTGCGATAATAATAAGGCCGAGCCATTTATCATGCGGTTTTGCGGTTTTAGTTCGTTTCTGCAGGTTCCATTTTTAAACCTGATGTCCAGTGTGGCACAACACTCGGGACAGGTCAATATTCGTGTCGGTGGAAACACCCAAGATTATGCAACGCTGGTTTCCAGTCTCCCTGATGGAGAGATGATCCAGAAGGAGCAGACTGGCAACACTGATCCCGTTAGTTTAGTTCATGCACCAGATCTTCTGAAGGTACTGATATGCAATCCATGCGAAGACAGAAACACCGACCTTGGATTTCACTGCGGAAGTTCTCTACATGCTGGGGAATGTTTCGGCTCTAGTCAACATACACTGGTACCTTGGTAAGTCGTCAATCGGTTACATAGCCATCTTCTAAACTGGAATTGCTTGCAAACAGGTATTCCTTTGAATGATACTGCAAATTTACGGATGGGAATTGCAGAAGTTGGTGAAGCTGTTCTCGGTCCTAAATTGATAGGCTTTCAGGTCGGAAATGAACCTGATTTGTACGCCGCGTATGTCTTGTTTGACAGTCTTTCGTTTTTTTTTGCCCGCCATTTGACGACTCTTTCATTCTTTCCTGGAGTCACGGACATCGTAATTCAAGTTATAGTCCCTCCAATTATTTCAATGATTTCGGCCTAGTTGTCGAGGCGGTGAACGATGATGCCGATATCCCAACAAAGAACAACCTCATCGCTCCCAATCTTTCTGGCACATGGACACCAGAGTAATTCTTTCAAGCTTTGAAAAATAATCACAATGACTAACAGCTTAACAGGTCGGTCTGGAACACAAGCTTCATCCCGGCGTTCATGAATAGCTTGGGAGCATTAGCCGTGGAACAGTATGTTTGTTGCTCATCCACTTGTCATTTCGCTACTTACCCAGGTGTAGCTACCCGAATGATAATTGTAATGCCGAGTACGGTATTGGCTCGCCTGTCAACGTCCAAGACGTTTTCGCAAGTTATCTGAATCACAATGCGGGCAAGAGCATTATTGCACCCTACTTAAATTCGACCCAAATTGCTCAAACTGCGCACTTACCTTTCCTCATGTTCGAAACTAACACAGCATCGTGTGGTGGCTTTCCCGGATTAAGCGATAGTTTTGGTTCTGCATTGTGGATGTTAGATTATGCTTTGCAAATGGCATATAGCAACTTTTCGGGTGCCATGATGCATGTCTCTGGTGAGGATGTGTACTATAACGTGAGTACTTACGTTGGCCACAATTAACCTAAAATGCTGATTAGGTCACCATTGCTCGTAGCCATTTCAACGTAAGCGTTGTTATTTCGAAATTTGGTCATCGTGGATTTTAACCTTCATATATCTGCATCTAGCTCCGCCAAGGAACGAGAGCACGTATAACCAATGGACTGTGCGGCCTATTTTCTACGCAACTCTTGCAGTTGCCGAGGTGCTCGGGAACTCTAACACGTCCCAGATTGTGGACCTCCAGGCCAACGCTGACAACATTTATACACCCGCGTACGCAATTTATGAAGATGGGGAATGTGCGCGGCTTGCACTCCTCAATTATGTGACAGATCCTACGGGTGCAAGCACATACACAGCGACGTTCTCTATTGGAGGCGGCGCAACGGGAGATGCTAATGGGACGCCGGCTTCAGTTCAAGTCAAGTAAGATGGTCTGTTGGATGTTGCTTTAGCCCTAATATCACGTCCATGTAGATATTTGTTAGCGCCTTCGGTATCGGAGAAAGTCAATGTCACATGGGCTGGTCAAGTGAGCATTATCTTGTCTTCGTCAGATATATTGCCTGATATATTTGCCCAAAAGACCTATGGTGGACCATTCGTGTCGGATGGCCGTATTCAGGGTGAAATAGACATCCAGACAGTGAATTGCGATCAGTCTGCCAATACATGTGCAGTGCAAGTTCCAGCTCCAGGTTTCGCCCTCGTATTTCTCACATCCGCTGCATTTTCCGAATCCGACCCAACAACGACTCAGACTTTCTCTACAACCTCACTTACAAGTCGAAACACAGCCACGGTACCTGCAGCCGTGTTAGCAACGTCTAACGGCCATTCAGGATCGACGTGGAGACTAGGAAGTACAAGTCCAGAGAACAATGGTGCTCGAGCTCTTGCTAAACCTGATATGGCGGGATTAATCGCAATGCTTTTTGGAGCGATGGCGGCCCGTAGAGTGCTGACATGATGAATCTGCGTTCTGGGAACTTTTTTTCTTCTTGAAATATCTGAATCGATTGCTAACAATATATAGCTGGTAAGTCACCGTAAACTTCCAGAGTAAACGGCATTACTGACTGTTAATTCAAAAAAGTATATACATAGGCGGCTTATGCCAACCTAGTCTGTTTGTAATGCGGTGGACATGAACGTCCACCCCTATGCCAAGATTCCTGAGATCAAACTCGTCAGTCGATTGGCAAAGGCAATAACAAGGAGCGCTGAGAACAAGTTCCACGCAATCTGTAAGGCCAGAAATGCCATCTTGGGCCCGACACCTGGTAGCGAGCATAAATCGTCAATTGTTTTCGGCACGTCGGAATCAAAGTCATCATGGAGCTTTTGAGCCGTTTGCTTGAGGTATCTGTATGGTATGATACGACCGGTGTTTGATGTATAATTACGATACAAGAGTAGACTGACTGTGTTTTCCTTCTCCAAAATCCAACTTTCCCAATCGCTTCTGAAATCGTATCCTCTTCTGCTGCTAACATTGCATCAACGCTGAGACTGCCTCCAACCGCTTCTCGAAGGTTTGAAACTGCAGCATCGGTTACCTCGTCCTTCGTCTGAGATGACAGCATAAGAGACATAAGGGTTGAGAAGCGCCGATTCTGCCTCCCACCATGCTCACTTTCAGGTTCATCTCCTTCAACTGAGCCTGGTCACATCCCATGGTATCAACAGGTGCGACAATTTGCGAACGCATTTCCTTTATCGCGTCGTATGTTTCCCACCATCTGGGCGGCACTGGGTGGGGTGTCTTTAAAGTTTGCGGAATGGGCTTTGGCTTGCGAGGCGAACTTGGAGGTTTCGTCTTCGGGTTTGACTTGTCCAAACTCGACGACTGGCGCGTTTGATCGGTGGTCGTGACACGTCGTGTCTTCCAAGTCTGGGATTGCACTCGAAGCGCTCTCCAATCTGACGCGTTTTGAACGGCATGTTATAGATGCATCGTCCGCCTCAAACAGCGTTACTGCAGAACGAAAAGGACTGGCATGTGCTGTCAGCCTTGTAGTTTTAGATAAAACACTCCTCTTCATTGCCAAAGACAACGTGGACGAGAACTCGGTGGCGGTGCTTCACCTTACATAAATGGTTCGAACATACTCTGTTTGTCGCTGTTTTCCAGCTTCGGAGGACAAACAAACATTCGCTAAGTACATAAGTTGTGACTCTTCAGAAGCGTCAGAAAGTGCCCCTGTGCCCTCCTTATATCTTCAACTCTCATTACCAGCACTATCGTTCCAAACCGTTCTCTTTGCTTCCATCGTCTGCTACAGTCGAGGGCTTTTATTCAGGTGCCAGATCCCGGCATAACAAATCCGGGTTATCAAATTCCTGAGGGGTTTTGCTCGTGGAGGTCTGCTGCGAGTCATGGTATGCGGGGCTTAACTCTTCAAAGCTTCATGCTGAGATGCTGATCTCTTAGATTTTCTGTGATCCAGGGTGCAACATTATCGTTTCAAGGTTAGTTAGTGCCTATGTAAGGGATTTGTTTCTGTGTTACATATATATATATCAATTCTCCGCAGCTATGCACAAGTGTTCAAGTGTGGGAGGCAATGACTGCTTATTGTATTCGACTACTGCCATGCAAGGATGGCGGCCAGGTAAGTGACTCTCTTCTTATTACTGCCGATGAGACTCTCCTTTATCTAACGACCAGTATATTTTAATATATTCGTTAGGTATGGAGGATGCGCATACAGCTGAATTGTCTTTAGATGAAAGAGTGGAAAATCCCAACGCATTTTTTGCGGTTTACGATGGACACTGTGGTACGTTTCAACGGTTTTCAATTCTTCATCCCTGTTTCTCATATTGCAATGTAGGTGGTTCGGTGGCCAAATTTGCAGGAATCAACGTCCACAAGAGGCTTGTGACTGAAGAAGCGTATCGTGAGAAACGGTATGAGGAAGCTTTGAAGAGAGCATTTTTGGGCACAGATGAGGATTTGCTCGCACGTCAGTTTCATATCTTTCTACCTGTTGTATTTCCCATGAACTGCAAACCGCCATAGAACCCCTCGATACTCGTAGCTCTGCAGGCTGTACCGCTGTCGCTGCACTGGTTACTGCCGATGGCAAAATTTACGTTGTATGTGATTTTTTTCAACACAACGGTGCCAAGCACCTGACTCCTTCCCTATCAGGCAAATGCAGGCGACTCAAGATCGGTCATTAGTGTCAAAGGCGAAGTGAAGCCACTCAGTTTCGATCACAAACCTTCAGAAAAGAGTTAGTTTCACTCTTGTGGTCCTTAAGAATGGCCTTTAACAATATCTTATAGCTGAGGAAGCTCGGATCGTCACAGCAGGTGGCTGCGTTGGTGGTGGCTGTGTTAATGGTATGTGGCGGCTATACAAGAGTGCTTTCCGCTTGCTTACCAAAGGCATAGGGAGACTCGCTCTTTCTTGCTCTTTGGGAGATTTCGAGTTCAAGAAAAATTCTTCGTTGACGCCAGAAAATCAGATCATCACTGCTGATCCAGACGTGACTGTCCATGACATCACAGAAGAAGAAGAATTTCTAGTTCTTGCCAGTGACGGTGCGTTACACAGTATCATCTCATTTTATTTTCCTTACATTTCTGCGAAGGTATTTGGGAATGCATGTCTTCATAAGAAGTTGTCGACTTTGTTCGTCTCAAAGTCTCCGAAGGCAAAGAGCTCAACGAAATCGGCAAAATGATATGTGATCACTGCCTGGCACCTGACATGGACTCACCACCGCATGATTGTGACTACGTCGGTTGCAGCGACCCCTGCCGCACACGTGGTATCGGCTGCGACAACATGACAGTCGTCATCGTCGCGATTCTAAGTGGCCGAACAAAAGAGGACTGGTACACCTGGGTCACTGACCGCGTGAAGCAGAAATATGGTTACGAAACACCTAGTTCTCCACCCCAGATCTATGCGCAACATCGGTTGGCGGCGTTCAAAGCACGACGAGAAGAGCAGGAAGAATGGGAACGCAGGCAGGCAGAGCAAGAAGAGAGCGGAACAAAATGACTCTAATGGTGGACTCGTATTTTTAAAATACTAGTTCCTGAATCGTTGTATCATATCTACACCTTACCTAGCCTCCAATCCACGCGTGGGGTGCGGTCAGAAATCCAAGAAGTAGAGGTCATATGATGTTCGGATGTTATAGCCACAGAACAAATAATACCACATGTAACGATTTGAACTTTAATTTATGCTCACGGCGTGGTGGATATAAAATACACTAACGTCTAGTTGGCTGTACTCATCTTACTCCCTGTGATTATTCACGAGTGTATCTGCGCATTGCGAGTCAGGTTGTTCTCAAACTACCAAAGTGAAGCAAGGTTGATCCTTACAAGATACTATACTGGCTTATCCATTGCATCGTTGGCCATGATGCAGGGCCACAGGAAGCAACACAACAAACACGCACAATCGTCCCAGTTGTCAAGGCGCCCGCAATGGGTGTCAGCGCAATAAACTCCCCAACTCTCTCCTGAACCCTTGGTCATGCAAAGGTCTGGCATGCAAAGCGGAAGGTATTCAAATACGCAACCTGTGCAACAACCAGGGTCGTTAGGGTGACGACCGATACCTGTACCAGTTGTTCCCCCGTCCCGGAAGAGGAGGCAAGATCGACCGATATAATCCGCGACGCAGACAGGGATTCTGATTGGCCAACACAGCGCGTTACGGTATATAGCAGGGCATGCTTTATGACGCCACGCGTGGTAACATCTATGGAGCCGATCCGAACGCACTTTCGAATCCTTGACTGGCGTCAACCGTCAATCATAGGATGAACTATATCGACCCATAAAGTCGACACTCACCCGTTCGCTGCTCGGGTGGATAAACCATCTCCGTTTTGGCTGGCTCTACATGAGTGTCAGTAATGCGCTTCTATCAAAGCTCAACACATTAGTCTTACGAGTATCAACAACATGGTTCGATTGCATATCCTCCAGTGGCTCCTCCTCAATGGCCCTAGCCCAGGTGGTAATTCGAGCTTGTGGATCCACAACCGTTGTCCCAGACCCTGAGTGCGACATGACCTCCCATTGGACATCATCTGGGATGAGCTGAGGTTGATTGGGATCGAAAACGGGTACGGGACCGGACAAGGCCTCGAGGTTGACTCTGGCAGCTTGCATTGTTGGTTGCAGCTAAAGGTCTCTATCAATGCGTGTTACCACAAGGACGTTGGTACGTTGACCGACCAAGTACGTATCCTCAAACAATCGCAACCGCTTATTGAGATCAAGAATCGTCCTTCTTGTCTGGTTTGCATTTCGAAACCGAGCGACTGCGCTCATCCTAATGCACGCATTGGTGATCGTCAATATATCATCGAGGAGACTTCAATTGCACGGTAACACAGACATCAGCGATCATAGTGTCAGACATGACGATGATGGACAGGATATCTACCCCTCAAGAGAGACAATGGTACCGAGATATGGCGATGTTTCAATGCCAACGAGACCTTGATTCACGACGTCAAGAAATGATCTGGCCTGGTTCTCCAGAAACTGTATATCAAGAAACGCTATGATAAGATACCAGTTTTCTCATACTTTTGATAACCCCACACTCACTGTCAGCGCTCGAGCATCTTCACGAGTTGGTTCAATCCGGGCAACAACCTCGTTGATTGCTCTGACGAGCCTCCAGCAGGTTGTCAGAATGCCAACGACTTCGGCCATAGTAGAGAGCCGATTGTGGGCAATTGGTGCGGCAGATACGAAACGGGCTCAGACCAATGACTTTGGTGCCTTGGTAGCTATTCGGCTATGCACACCCACAGCCACAATTACTGCGCCCTTCCACAGCAACCGTTCCTGGCCTTCATTGAGATATAAAGGTGGAAAATCAACTCGGTCCAGCGGAAAAACATCCCCTTCACACGTCACTGACAACTTCATAGATCAACCATGGTAAGCGACTTCGGAACGTTAGAGCATCAGCATAATGAGTGGCGTACTCATGCCTTGGAAGTTCGCCGAACAAGTCCTTTTGCCACATCGGCTAGGAAGCAATCATTGCGAAAGGCTTGCATATACATTCTATATGCATCACGTATTATGCATCATATATATAACTTATGTACCAACGCGCTGCGTGAGCGGAGAAAGAAATGGCCAACCTCAGCCTGCCCGCTTTGGGTGGCATCATGTGATTTGTAGCCAGGCTGGATTCAACATTGCCGATGGCTGCAGAACTAGAACAGACTTTGGCCCTTCTCTCATCACATCGTTCAGTACTTGGATACGTGCTTTTATCACGGGGACAGCCAGTCAGCATCATCAGGCATTCAGGTGTCATCTTTGAGGGGGAGCAAGGGAGGAAATATGCTAGTGCGATTGGAAGGATCATAGACAGTGTACAGGGCGGGCTTGAGGATGTTCACGGCAGTGACAGCGATGGGGTGCGTGTCTCTCTGTACGTATCCACATGAGTATAAATCTTTTTGTCGTTCGGCAGGACGATGTGCGGTTCATAAGAATACGAACGAAACGCCATGAAATTATGATATCTCCCGGTGTGTGCCATCTATCTCTATATATCATACCGGATAGGATCCAATATCTTCCTTCCTGCAGATGATCATTATCTACTTGCAGTCCTCCACGATCCAGCGACATGATTTACCTATGTGATCAGACTCCAATTGATGACAAGATACCGATATAATTACGGCGCGCAACATTGTATTAGCATATCTTAAATTCGCAGAACTATGCATGCTCAGCAAAGTCACACGCCCTCATGATCCTCTTCGTGATCTGCAAGCAGTTGTCTTTAGAGATTTCGGAGCTTGGCCCGCGCTCGGTGTCGGAGGATGTATGCGGGGAAGGCAGTTCCGCGAATAGGTAGAGTATGAATGTCTCGAGATGTTTGAATTGGGTTAGCGTTGACAGGAGTTTGGTTGGGTCAAGCTCGGGTCTCTGCAGCAGACGAATCACTCAACATTGTCCAAGGGCAAGGAAACGCAGAACGGGCTCACATGCAACCGACTAATAAGTAATCCCACAATACTTCACCTTCGGCAACCTCTCCCCAACAAGCCTAATAATATCAACTGGTCCTACTCGCTCCAAGCATACACCCCGACCACTCAGTCACGAACCTCAACTATTGTTCCTTGGAACTCCGCACCGCGGTTCCGACGGCGCCAGTATGCAAACGCTATTTCTCAATATCGAGTCGCTTGCCTGGCCAACGAAAACTGATATTGTCTAGGATATACGGCCAGATTCAGAAGCCCTTGAGCGACAACTTGACCAGTATCTACCGATCAGTACACAATTCGATACTAAGTTTCTTTACGAGGCATACCCCACTAAGTTGACACCTGGAATCGAACGCCTGGTACGTTTTGCGCGTCTTGACCGACAGAAGTCCTCTCATGTTTGGCGCAGATCGTTCCAAAATCGTCTGCTGTTCAAGACGATCTCATTGCATTTGCACGTTATGGTAAAAGCAGCAACAGAAAGAGCTGACGCGAACTGGAGGCGCTATAGAAGGGACGAGGGTGAATAGCTCGAAAATTACGTGGTTATTCTGAAGCTAAACATATCATCTAGGATATGACCATGAATTGATGACGCAGCAACGGCCTTACATTCCGCGTCAGCTTAAATACACAAGAGACAACGGTACTTTTTTCGGGCGACAGGGCGAATTGGAATGGATTCATGCTAGCTTCGTCGAGCATCGCATCATTGCTATCTACGACCTCGGTGGAATAGGCACCAGGGAGACGAAATGCGATTGAAAGAGGTCTTCGCAAAAAAGCCGCCAGGCGCGTACCCACACACTGTCAATACGACATGGGAAGCCTCTTTTAAAGCCATTGAGCACCGTAACCCTTACGCAGCTCACCTCCCGACCCATTGTGGATTATTCGGTCCTGATGATATCCCCATGGACCTCTTTCGGACCGGATCAACAGCAAGAGTCCTGATCTGGGAGAATGACACACCAATAATGACTGTATGGCAGATGCACAACTATGACTCTACGACGGTTGAATGGGGAGCATAGGACCATGATGGCAAGCGAATCCTTACGTTTCCTTGGTAGTCGGGTGATGTATGCGGGGAACGCAGTTCCGCGAGTGGGTAGAGGATGAATGTCTCGAGATGTTTGAATTGGGCTAGAGTTGACAGGAGTTCGGTTGGGTCTAGTTCGGGTCTCTACATCAGACGAATGAATTTACATCATTCAAGGGCAAGAAAACGCAAAACGGGCTCACATGCAACCGACTAATAATCCCACAATACTTCACCGTCCTAACCCTCGGCAATTTCTCCCCAACAAGCCTAATAATATCCATCGGTCCCCACCAACTACTCGCCCCAGGCATACACCCCGACCCCTCAGTTACGAACCTCAACTCAACGACCGTCTTTCCCGCTGCTCCTCCTAGCGCAGCGAATAGCTCCTCAGCCTCGGTCTTCGTTAGCCCGCGACGTGTGGTGTCGATTGATACGTGCTTTAATGCACGTGCGGGGAGGGAGGCGCATAGTTCTAAATCGCGGAAGTGGATGGTGCTTAGGTTAGGGAAGTGTGTATGGGGTATGTTTGTTGGTGAGGACGTGTCGTGCTGTGTTTGGCCGACTTGAAGACGTCCTGGCATCTAATCGCTGACTTCTGTCTGCTGCACGAAAAAATCTAGAGTGCTCCCTGGGAAATAACGCGAGTCGCCTTCGTTGTGGAGTTTCCGTAGGCGGAATTTACAACCTTCAAACATCCATAGGTCGAGATACGTATTGGACAATCATGATTCACGACGTGGGCTCGCGCGGATAGTGAGCGCCGTGAGGTTACTCAGCGCAAACGATAACGAGTTTCGGAACTCATACATCTCGAAGTCGAGTAACTCCACGATAACACCCAAGATCAACGAGTGTACTGCCCTCGATACGCGTGTGCAAAAAGTGTCGTAGGTCTCCAGGGTTTCAAAACGGGTAATTTGACCCCATTTTTGGCTGATGTTTTTACCCCAAACTCACACCCAATCAGTCAAACCCTGGGAATGGCGGGGGAGAAAATGCGGTCATGTGATGTGTGGCTGCTAACTGTGTCGGACATCTATCAAATGGGACCAAACCCGAAATGGTGGGTAGGAGCCTGGTACTCACCGTGTCAGACTACATTATCGCACATATATTCGTAATTCGTAGAGATTCGTAACACATCAATCCAAAACATACAAAAATGAACAAAACATATGTCCAGGGATAACCCATCCACACAAATTCAAAGCATCTGGCTAGCCGTAGCGATTCGTAGCAACACCAAGTAGTCCAATACAAAAACGACCAAAGTTTGAGAGCGAGGCAAGATGTCTAGGGAACAAGTCCAAAACCCTCTGCAGAATTGAGGTGTCTAGATCACATAGATAACGAGCTCGCGAATTGCGTAGCAGTCTGGCCAGTGTAGCTATTCTGATAGCTATATACGGGCGAGTTAGAACGCGAACCATTCAAAGTTAGTGTGGACACTCTTACTTAGCATTCCCGTCATCGGGGGAGGTGTTGCCAGTGGCCTGTCTTTTGCGATTTACGTGAGGCACGTCCTCAAGGCCCTTTTGCCCCCACTGAAAACAGGATTCCAGAATTAGTAGATATAAGATGCACATGGCAATGTCAAGCTTACTTGGTACTCTAGTGCACCGCCAATACTGCCAGTGAGCCCAACTATATAAAATACATGGACTTGATTCAGTACGAAGGTACAAAATAAGGTCATGACAAAACGTACCTTCCGCCCAGGATACAAACGCGTAGTTTTTCTGGAAGTTATCGACGCCCCCTGTGTAGACATCGTCAGCGCCTCAATAAGGTAATAAATGAAATTCATTTACTACATGGCGCGCCAGGTGGCATACGCGTAGATGAGTTGAAAGGGACGAAGAGAGGCCAATTATCTTTGGTTACGATTGAGAATGCAGTTATGGCCATTGGCTTCTTAAAGCTGAAAAAAATGTGTCACCTAGCAGCTAGAGATAATTCGCAAAGCTTACGTGGACGATGTAGCTGAATGCTGGGCGACCCATCTATTACCCTGCGAGATAGCAGTGCTGGCAAAATCGCCGCTGCTCCCGGGGAAGTATTGATTTTGATCGGGGAAGAGTTGGCTGTCAAAGGAATTAGTTCGATGGATACACGAAATAAGTTATCTGACGTACAAGGAACCAAAGTCAATGCAAGGGACACTGAGAATATCTTCTGTGTCCACGCCAAACGAGCCGTCAAATGTAGATCCAACGGACACGGTCGGGGGTTTCGTGCTAGTCTTGGCATATAACTTTGGGCAATGTTCACAGTAGAAGCCACCGTCGCTGAACGCAAGGAGAAAGGGGTAAGTGATCAGACGGTTTAAGTACGAGGAGACTGGATTAACCCTGCCGTTATCAAATGATTGGAATCTAAATTCTTGATATAGCCCGCTGCAAAAGCACTTAGTAGCTGGCAAGTTACGACTATTAGATGAGATTTACAGATATCGTTCACCCATGTAGTGATTGTTTTCGTATTACAACTCGAGGATCCTTGGAGCGTGGAGGAGCATCGTGGGTCATTGGCGAGTTCCCAGCCAAGGACTGCCGAATTATTAGCATAGCGCTTTACAACGTGAGAAATGTAGTTCTTGAATGCATTGATGATGTCCGGATTCGTATAAAAGTCGTCATGTGTAGGGTTTGATACAAAGGCCCTATTATAAAGGTCCATTCCCCCTATAAAGTACCACAATTTGCAATTAGTAAGGACTACCGGCGGGCAGGTGGCCACACGTACCGTAATCGTTCGAAAGATAGCCCCTCGGGAGGGTTCCGTCATCCCATCGTCTAAACGAGCTTGATGATTCTGTCCTCTTCGGGTCCCAGTTGTTCGTAAGGGTGAGAAGTAGCTTAACACCAAACTTGTTGGCTGTAGCAACGACTTGATCTAGACGCTGCAAACCATCTGCACCATCGTTTATCGTCGCCTTGCCGTTCTGTAGAATCTGTGAACAGAAATCAGTTTCACGTCCTGAATTTATAATAGAGACATACCTGGAAATAAGTGCCGGAGGACGGCTTATTGGCGACATCATTAAAAGCCCAAGTGCGAACGACTCGGTAGTCTGCTGTTGCAATGTCGTGGAAAGTCGTCTCTATGTCTTCGTCTGTGAGCATTTGCACCCAATACGCGTTAGTCCCGTAAAAGCGGTAAGGACTGTAAAATTCTCAGCTCCCAGGGACATATTCAATAGACAACTGACTCACACGCCATTAAGCTGAAAGTCCGCGTCCTTGACGGAAACAAAGCCTGTTGAATTCCACCGCTTCTGCTCCATGCTGGTAGCCAGAAGGAGCTGGAGGGAAATCATAAGGAATAATCGTAAAGCCATGTCGGGCGCGAAAATGGACGGTCAGCCTCCAGAGTAGAAAGTAGCACGTCTGCCCCAATATATTAGGGAGTCTTTATATTTCGGTTTGCGAGATCAGCGCACGCCTCCATGCGTCATCAAGCGCCCTGGGGAATTTCAAAAGTTTCATCTTAGAACCTGACATCAGAACAGATTCCTTCCTAGAAGGCAGGGTTCCATGTAACTGTCAGAGAAATTTCGCCGATTGGCTGACAAAATAGGGAACATTAGCCGCTACTCTGACTAATGTACGAGGAAATAGGGAGGTCCTAGTCTTGTACGTGATTCACCATTGGGGATCCAAGGACGTTCTTGACATAGAATTTGCAATGTATCCAAAAATACCTCATTGCCACCACAAGTATGGTTATTCAAGCAAAGTGATTCTGCCTTGCCGTTCATTCCTTACCACATTTCAACCTTCTGTTGATCAGCGCGCGCACTATGTCAACTGACAAGTAGATACACGTACCACATGTAATTAATGTTATTCATTTCAGCTGACCCCCTTACGAACCAAGGAAGCAAAGGGAGGAATGGAATCAAAGGATGATCGATGACTCAGGGGCTGCCATCATCTTGATGACTTAGTATTTATTACGCCCTCAGCCAATCGGAGAAGCCGCCGATGAAATTTCCTTTTTCGCTAATAATTACTCGGCGCCTCTTTTGATTCCCTTCTTTTGCAGGCCGCGCTGAGCGCCATTGATTGTCCGTGGAGATTTTGAATTCTTAAAGGTTAAAGAGAGGTTGAGTGGAGGAGGGACTTTTGAGACGGGACGCTCAGCGTGCGCCAGTTACTCACGCGACATGCACGTTGAGAAACGATTGAGCACGAAGAACCTATCAACTTCATTTTCTATAGGTTCGACATCCAAAGGATGCGAAGTCAGGCGAACTTCCGAAGTCGTGTCAAAGTCGTGTACACTCGCCGCTTATGTAATACTATCACGGCCAAACTCATAAGGGTGTAAATAAACAAGTATTCCAGCAACCTGGCGTCGTCTATGAGGAGCTTGCGACGGGTCGCTTAATTAGACACAGCCACTCGGCCTCGTTCTGCTTAAGCTTATATTATTCTTTCACACAAATAAATATTTTTCCTGACAATACCACATTCAAGTTAATCAAAAAGCTCCCACACGAACCCCGTGGCACATATTATATTACTTATCAAAACGCACTGTGCAAGGAAGCACTTCGAGCCTCGAGGGCGGCTCCGATGCAGAACCATTAGCGCTTGTGAGTATCAAACCTAATCGAATCAAATCCGGAAGATCAGTTCTTACTAGAAGCTGCCTCAGATTGACAGAAACGTGGGCGTGACAGATAGGGTGGGCCGGATCTATCAGGTGAGCACGCCGGCTTAGCGCCTGCCAGTGGCGTGAACAGGCGCGTATTCCATTCGGTGAGAATGCATATCCGTCGACCGAGAAAACATGGTAAGCCGACCATTTTAAGTTGAATTCCCGAGCCAACAGCTGTAACCCTTTCCCCTCAGACGTCTATTGGAATTTTCCACTTCCACAATGGAGTCCGACGACGAGAAAGGACCCGAAGTCCATGTCTCATGGTATGAACAGAATCATAACAAGACCTTTATCATATACCTGCTCATCACCACTATCATGATGATTTGGCCGTGGATTTTCTTTGGAGTCGTTGTCGGATTGCACGGCATCCCAATGCAACACCACGTTGCAAAGGTTGCGAACGCCCATCCGCAGGACGTTGGATTCTTCGTGACGACTATTAGTAACGTTATCAGTTTGATCACTGCCCACCTTTTCTCGAAAGCGGCAGCCAGTGTTGCCCAGAAGTGGGTCGTCCACAAAGACGCAGACGTTGCTAACATTTCATTCTTCACCGCTCTCAAGAATCGGGCACCCCCCATCTATTTATACAACCAGGGTAGAATTTGGCATGCAATCACAGTGGTCCTGTACATAGTCATTTTTATATTCGTCACCCCTGGCATTACCGCTCTCCTTTTGCCGGTCCCTTTCAATCGCAAAGCCTCTCTGTCGGGGAAGGAGCTTAACTTTGCGTCCAATGACACTGACTGCGTCAACTGGTTCAACGAGAACATCATACCTGACACTTGTGGCTGGGAGGTGAGCGATACCCCCACTTTTATGCCGCAGCACGCTAAGCGCCTTTCTTTTCTGTCTCAAAGTCATACAATGGTTTTAACTACACCGACTGCGTTACGGAGAATCAGCTAGTGGATGTGTTAGAATCAGGCCGCGGTAATGTCCGTGAGATCGAAGTGACGAAATTACCCTTGAGCTGATAGCCTCATGTAAAAGATTTTATCACTGATTTCAAATAACACCGTCAGCCTCACATTCACTCAACTCGGTGCAGTTGGCGGACTACACCTCCTCGGGACGACAGGAGGCGTGTTACCGCTCGGTCCAAATGGCGTACCTGCCTTCGACACCCTTGCACCATCTCCAATTTCAGGTGCAGCTAGCAAGTTGGATCTCTCTTACAACTATACTCTCGATCTTCAAGGCATGTCAAGTAACGTGACGTGTGCGTACTCGTCGGTTCCCGTTGTCCAGTATTACAACCCTCTCCCCGGCATATACCAATACAATGGCACTTGTCCTCCTGGCCAGGACTTTTTGGTGAACACCTCATTCATAGTGATCGGCAGCAACAACTCTTTGGGATTCTGGGCATGCCAGACGTCGAAATCCGGGAGTGCATACACCGTGTATCTCGAGGGAATTAGAAACTATGCCCAGGCGATCGGGAATATCCAGTGCAATATCTCGCCAGTGCAGCCAGCTCTGTTTCGCTTGAACTATAAGGGACAGGCTGGCGTATTCTCTAACAATAACTCCACCGTTTCAACCTGGCCCACGACGTCGACTGAACTTATTTCCCGGTCGGTGATGAGTCTTGGGGACGTTGTACGTGAGGTATGTAAGCTGTCCTTCGCGTTTCTGAGCCACAAAGCTGAAAAAAATGGGGAGGCACAAAACGAGGCGGCCAATTTAGTGGCTGAGTCGGTCATCACATTTGGTGTCAAAAACTTTAACCTGCCGCCATTGAACCAGAGTTCAGAGTACCTGAAATTGTACGAGGCCATGATCCAAGGTATGATGGATTATCAGGTGCGTCCAGTCTAATGCCTATGTTCTCCGCTTATGTCTTTGATTAGGCCACATATATTCGCCTGCTTTACACCGCGAAAGCCTTTGGATCATCACCACCAGCTCCACAGTCTTGCATCCGTTCAGTTAACGGTACTGCTGAGTATGTACAATTTGGCTGGACTGCCACAGCTAAAACAGGTGGCTATTTGGTCCTAACGACGCTGGTCAATTTGACTACCATTGTCCTCTTCTCGGTCGCTATGTCCACGCGCGACCGTGGAGATCAACGTCTTCCAACTTTCGATCCTACCGAGCCCGAATCACTTATTCTCTCAGCTGATCCAAGCGGGGACCTTCTGCGCACCGCGACAGCCAGCCCGAGTGACCGCACGCCGGGGAATGCAAAGGTGGCATTTGGGCAAGATAAAACACACAAGATAGTTCGGCTTTGGGTGCAACCTAATAAGGTCCTCATTTTTACAACTAATTTATGTGCATTTCTGATCGCCAATTTGTTTGCAACTTCAGCCTGATGTTGGCATACCGCCGGGTGTTTGATTATTGGAATTTTTGAAAGTATTTCCCCGTACCGTTTTCGATGCAGTCCGGTTCGTTATGTGGCTCTGAATTTTGGCGTCTGTTCTCGCAGTTGTAAGATAGGCCGCTCGGGTAAATATGTGATGTGACTTGAAGATATCCCGGAATTATCAGACAACGTTCTCTATAAACCTTTCAAGTTTCACATCTAGATGTACACGGTTGATAACGAGGAAACGGTAACGGGTTTCTCCATATAGGGTTCAGACATCAGGAAAACCAAAATTTTACTTAATTGGTACTTAGTGCACTTATTGCTGAATAAGTACAAATAAGCCAAAAAATAAGTCAATTCATCGGAAGACCCTACTTGTGGCAAGTAAATTTTGCTTAATTAGCATCTTAATCAGCTTAATTTACACTTAAAACAACTTAAATTACTAAAATAAGTCAATTAAGCTAGTAAGTCTGCTAAGGATGATAAGTTTTTTCTTGATTTTCCTGATGGAGAACCTTGAAGTTGACATAGGTGCCTGAAAACCACAATACCGGCCGCGGATAATGAGGCTAGAATCTCGATCCTGGTGACTGTTGACGCGTTATGTTATTGTGCGTGAATACCCGCGTCGAACCTTTCCTCCTTTTCATTCCTGATGTTTCATTACTCTCCCTCCCCTTTGAGCTGTCGGTCACTGACTGATGTCTTCGCAGGATACACATGTTTGTTGCATGTTTGATGTCAGCAGTCAATTCCCAGAACGGAAAAAATGGACCCATTGTCTCGAGAGCGTCACAAGCATCATATTCTGCATCGCCATTAGCTAATAGTAGTCTAGGGCTGTCCAATTATGATTACATTATATTTTTTTCCGTATCATAATCTATTCATATCGTATCGAGGGCTCAGGTCAAAATATCTATTCATGGCGTAATCGTAACATATTGTATGCCATCCATACTCATAATTAATCATATTATAATTGTATTAGTTGCGAGCGGAAATGTTATCGAGATAATTTACGTCAACCCCGAAACCCTTCTTCAGCCACTCCTTGGCAACTACAGTCTTCGATGCAGACTCCGCAGTCAACGACGAGCGTGAATCAGAAAGTGTATGTTTGCTGCTTGAGAAAAGCCGTTCCACAGAAATGCTCACTCCCGGAATGGCGAGGATGTCACGGGCGATGCATGCGAGCACGGGGAAGTCTGTAGCATGTTTCTACAATGTTAAATGGTTAGTGCTGGCTTGTACGATAGATTACAATGTTAAAACCACCAACCATCCACCACACAAGGGCATTCCCATCAAGGCATGGGTACGTTCCGCTAAAGTACACCTCAATCTCTGTCACAGCTGCTCGCTGTTGTGCAGGTGTTAGACTTCGTATGGCGTCAAGAAAGATAGATGCTGCCGCCAATGGTTCATTGGGCACAGCTGCGCTTGAAGGGGAACCATCCACCTTGTATACCTCATAGAGGTGTTCGAGCAATACTCGGGCACGGGCCGGAACCGAAGGATCCCACTTCGTAGTGTCTTCGAAATATGCGAGACGAATGCTCGAGTGTAGAACTGCCTCAAACGATTAGGTAAAAACTAATGCACAAGTAATTGGGTGCTTACCTGCACCGAGAAGGGGGTAGTCGCCAACCAGAGCCTTTTCAAGATGAATGTTCATCTTGTCAAGGCCAAATTTCAGGCCGCGTTTGAGCCCTCGGTACTTCTGGCCAGATTTATCCTTCGCGAGTTCAGGATCCTTGAGCGCGTCTTCCAAATGTTGCTGAATCATCTTGAAAAGAGGGAGGACTTTGCTGATAGTGGGAACCTTCGATTGCGAGAATTCTAAAGTGGCATCCTGGTATTTATAAAAAGCGCCAGCCGCGTGAATATTAACTCTGGAACAAATAAGATAATTATCAGACATGCGGCATACCTGGAGAACTGCGCATAACTTCGCCAATGTTTCCCACTCATCGGGACTCAACCTCCACTTCTTCTGATGACGTTTTGCGGCTGTCTTAGCCTTTCCTGAAACGCCTTGATCCATCAAGTCAACCCACTGATTGAGAGCCTTGACAAACAAATCAGCTTGGAATTAGCAGCAACAAGTATACGACATACTGGTTTCAAGTCAAGACCCCGCACAATTTCTGCATGTGTTGTGTTCCAACGGATCTTCATGCTA
>KN832990.1:180342-201390 GCA_000827315.1 Piloderma croceum F 1598
TAGTTATTCGGCTCCCTGATCCATTCCCTTGGAACTGGTCCTAATCTCCTTTTAAGTCCGAAATGATCTGACTAGTACATTTTAGGCCATTGCTATACTCATACTACCCTTAACTTGGTGCGTTCGCTAATTCTCTAAACAAATTCCTACGGTCCAAACAGAATAGCTAAATTTACAGGAAAAATCCTGTAAATACTGAGAAAACATTTTCGAAGTATTACAACGGTGTATCAAACGGGCAGTATGGAGAAGGGATGGCGATGTAGGATGGGCTTCGGTGCATCTTATCTCTAGCTGTGCTCAAACGTCACGGGCCTCATCCTGGCTTGCAGATCCAGTCACTCTGTCTGTGTCGTCACTGTCTTGTGAGTACATTTACTTGCTTATCTTGTTGCGGACACCTAATTTACATGGCAACAGGTCAAGCCTTCTCATCAATTGATTCTCTCTTCTGAGTGCGGTGGATGAGACAACGGGAGATCTAGTGAGTGAATCCAGTAATTTTCTTGAGAACTCCTTGACAACAGGTCCGTTAGCATTGCTGAATATCGTCTTTCAGTCCTTGTTAATCATTAGCCGAACTGCAGGTGAAGGAAGGATGTACCTTAAGCTTAGTCATCTATGGAGTCCATGGTACCACGGGGTTTCAATACAATTTGTTTATATTAGTCTTTCGTGATCACTGTAGTAACTAGCTAATAGATCTGTTGTCTCATCCACTGCATATATACTATATAGCTGCAAGAATAAAGCTGGAATGGGGTTGCAACCAGGCAGGGATTTTTGGTATTACCATTTTAGGATGAGCTGTCCAGCTCTATCCTGACCGGCACCCCGCTGTGAGTTCTATGGCCCTATGGGGGTCTGTACAGAGCTACCCAGCCTGTGCAGTTGCATCAGAGTTTGCTGATGAAAATCAATGTTTTTAGGAGTAAACTGTGTAAAGTCTGTTATGTCCTCCATCTCGATGCTCATCTTCGTACTAATGACGCTTTCGTAGATACCGCTCAAGAAGTATTTCCCTGACTGGTCCAGACAACAAAGCAGCAAAAAAAAATTGTGGCCATTTGCAAAAAAATAATGGTACTCGCCGCGGATTTTCATTGAATCAGGCAATTTTGGAAATTGGTCAAAATTGCCTGTTACAAATCATTAAGGGATATGTCATCCATATAGTACAAAAATGTTTGTAGTAGTCTAATACACCAATTTATCAACTTTTTACTGCATTGAAGCCCATGCATGGAGTGAGAGGCCCCGTGCATATTGGTGCAGAGGTTTGATCCTAAATTGGCAATTTTGAGTCTTTTCGTCCTCAACGTTTTGGCACTTATTCATATGCATAAGGATCAGTTTGCGCAAAATTCAGTTAGTTTCATCCACATTGCGGATGGGACCTGCCTATCGATGGTTGTTGTCCGCATTATATATTGAACTTGGAAATCCTACAGATCTGTCCGCATAATCTGATGGGAAAACCGACGACGCACCCACTGGCACCTTGAATGAGCGGTTGACGGGGTGTATTTTGACTGCCATATTGCAAGTGCTGACATTATCCAAACTATGCCAATGTGGATGTGAAAAACAATGCTGGTCAACGTGACATCAAATTTTTGCATACGAAAAAGTAATACTGGGCTCGGGATTCTTGAACATTGCAGGTGCCAGAAGGAGATAATGACCACCGGCACTAAATATGTTACATCTTGATCTTGATTTGGGCTCAAATACCGGGTGTGTGAATATTGATGTGGTGGTAATGACGCGAGGCAGGAGGCATGAGCCCATATTTGGGCATATGCTGACATTCCTTGATATGCCGTTGAACACGACATTGACTAGGGACCACCGAAGTGCTGGGAGGCCCTGCAGTTAATACATAGTGACATTGGGAATATTTGTGATGTTGACTACAGATCACAACCACACAAAATTTGTCCTCATGACTGATCAGACCTCAGTCCAGACAGGTGTACCCTGTCCATGGCCGGGATCGTACATGGTAGAAAATTTCAGTGCATCTGTCTGCACTGAGATCTCACATGAGGCTCTTTTGAGGAGTCAATTCATCCGCACTGGGATGTAACCTCGATTAGGATATGCACGGGGCCTGGAGTGAGTTGACACATAATTTGATGCGTCTCATTGGGGATGGGCAATGCCACATCAGAAAGTGTCCAAGCGACACCTGCCAAATCCGGCCACAAAGTGGTAAATCTCCATACAATCGTCGCTACACATCTCATACATGGCTAGAAATTTCGAATAAATTTATATGAGCTTGTGGAGTGTATATACGGAGTGTTGGATAGAAAAATCTAAATTATAGTGACCGTTTTGTAAGGGCAACCCTGTGATGCTGAGGAAATCACTCAGCCTAGCAGGGGGAAATCCAAAGATGAATATGAATGGCTATAATACACGGAAATATGAAATACTAACCTAGCAGGGGGAAATCCAAAGAGAATACTCTGAGGAAAACCCTGCTAGGGATGACAACTATATATGCCAGGCAGGCGTGAGAAAGGACTGTATAGTAGGTAAGCTAAGCGAGTGCAACGAGGCTTGTGACGAGGAGACAGGTCCATCAACATAACTGGAGTTGTGTTTGCGGAGTTCGGAGTTGTGCAGCCACAGCCGGAGTTGCAGGCATGGGCTCGGAGTTGTGCAGCCACACCCAGAGTTGCATGCACAGAGTCGGAGTTGCGCAGCCACAGCTGGAGTTGCATATGTGGAGCCGGAAATGGGTGGTCCCCTTACATCACCCCCCCTCTAGGGAGTGACGACCTGGCATGACGGTCTTGAGCAGATTGGAAAGATATATAGTCGAAATGAGCTCTGCGTACTTGGTGTGGAGCTCCGGGATGGGTGGAGTAGAACTCCGCAACTAGCTTCGGAGAGTGTACATCCATAGCATTTTCCCAGCTGTTGTGTTCATAGCTGTAGCCCTTCCATTGAATGAGGTATTGCAGTCGTCCTCGGAACATCCGACTGTTGATCACTGCCTCAACTTCATACTCCTCTTCTCCGTTGACCAAAATGGGATCCAGAGGTGGGTGACTCCACCGTCTGAAGATTGGGTCCGGAGGTGCAGTCAGCAGTTTGACCACTGGAAAGACCGGATGGAGACAGCTCATGGACTTGGGGAGGCGGAGACGGTAGGCATTGGCTCCAACACGGCGTTCTACAACATAAGGGCCCAGAAAGCAGTGTGCTAGCTTTTTGGACGGTCTCGAAGTCCGGATGTCACTTCCGTCTAAGTAGACTTTATCTCCGGGAACGTACTCTGGAGCAGGCTCTCGACGTCTGTTGTAATAGTGTGACATGTCATCCTGAGCCTTGGCTAGTGTGGACTTCGCCTCTGTCAGTGCAGACTGCATCCAATTTGTGAACTCATTAACTGTTTCCAGGTGGGATGATGATTGCGTTGGTTCGAACCCCATGCGCGGATGCCGACCAGTGTCCAACAGGAATGGTGTCTGTTGGGTGCCGGAGTGGATGTGGTTATTGTACTGGAACTCCGCCATTGGAAGGAGCTCATCCCAATCGTCTTGACGCTCATTTACAAAGACTCGGAGATACTGCTCCAGCTCCTGATTGACGCGTTCCATCTGTCCATCCGCCTGTGGGTGGTAAGCTGCAGTTGTTGACAGTGTGATACCGAGCAGTCTGTACAACTCCCGGGTGAACTCCGCCACAAATTGCGGACCCCGATCGGAAACAAGGCGGTGTGGGAGTCCATGCAATTTCCAGACATTGTGTAGGAATAGTCTGGCAGCTCCGAGTGCAGTGATTGTGGTGTTAGTGGGAATAAAGTGTGCTCGTTTTCCCACTGAGTCCACCACATCCATGACCGCATCATACCCATGCGAGTCCGGGAGTTCCACAATGAAGTCCACACTGATGACATCCCAACAGTTCTCCCGTCGGGCAGCGTCACTGAATCTTAGTCCAGAGGCAGGCATCACATGTCTTCACATATTGGCCAATGTAGCGAGACATCTGTGGCCACCAGTAGTTGCGGGAGATGAGCTCCAGTGTCTTCCAGCATCCCGGATGTCCCACTACTCGGGTGTCATGGTGCTGAGACATGATGCGGCGGCATAACTCCGGATCATTAGGCACATAGATTCAGTCCTGGAAACAGAGGAGCCCATCTTGTTCTGACCACTCTGATGCTCGGACAGACTTTCCCTTGGATCTCCGGAGTTCCAATGCGGAGTTCGCTACAGCATCCTCCTGCTTGCCTTCGTGGTTTGCCTTGCGAATATCTCACAGGATGTCACGCTCTTCTCCTTCCAGAGACAATCTGGAAAGGGCACAGATTGCGTGAGCTGTGAAGAACTCCGGACGGAGCAGTGTGACATTGCTGTTGTCCCCTGTTCCGGTACCATGGTCCGCTCTGCGGGATAGAGCATCGGACTTGCCCATAGAATGTCCCGGTCGGTGATGCATGGAGAAGTTGAATTTGGACAGGTAGAGGGACCACCAAGCCTGGTGGCGGTTGAGTTTCTTTGTGGTCATGAAGTACTCCAGGTTCTTGTGATCTGTCCAGATTTCAAACTTGTGATGGGCGCCTTCCAGAAAATGGTGCCAATCTTCCAGAGCTCGGATGACCACCAGCATTTCCTTGTCATGGATCTCGTAGTTCCGCTCCACAGCATTGAGACTTTTGGAGTAGTAAGCGACTGGATGCCACTTGTCATCCTCCGGGGATTGTTGTGAGAGGACTGCTCCGGTGGCAAAGTCGGAGCTATCAGCTTCAACTCGGAAGGGTCGGGTCTCATCTGGGAACACCAAAATTGGAGCGGAGATCACGCAAGTCCGAATGGCCTCAAATGCCGATTTCTCTGCTTCCCCCCACCGCCATGCGGAGTCCTTCCGTGTAAGGTCAAACATTGGGCGGCCAAGGTTCAAGAATCCCTGAATGAAGCGGCGGTAGAAATTGGTAAAGCCCAGGAAAGACTGAACCTCCTTGTTGCTTGGTGTTGGCCACTCCGCTACTCCAGCAATTTTCACGGGGTCCATCTCCACTTGTCCATGGGAGATGATAAGTCCGAGGTATTCAATTTTGGTCTTTGCAAACTTGCACTTGTCATGTCGGAGATAGAGTTTGTACTGTCAGAGCCATTCCAGTACTAGGTGTGTCACTCAATCGTGCTCCTCCATTGTCTCCGTGAAGATGAGGATGTCATCTAGGTAAACCCAGACTACACCCTCGGAGATCAGATCCTGGAATATCTCGTTCATCATGGTCTGGAAAGTGGCCGGACTGTTGGTGAGACCAAATAACATGACCAGGGGTTCGAAAAGTCCCCTGTTTGTGTGGAACACGGCCTTCCACTCATCACCTTCCTTGATGCGGACATTGTTGTACCCCCACCGGACATCGAGCTTGGTGAAGTAACACACACCTTGGAGTCGGTTAATGAGGTCGGAGATAAGCGGAAGTGGATATGCATTCTTTACCGTTTTCACATTCAACACCCGGTAGTCCTGGACCAGTCAGAGACTTCCATCCTTCTTCTTAATGAAGAATACCGGAGCTGCCATTGGGGATTTGGAGGGGCGGATTCGCTCAGATGCCATATTTTTCTCAATAAAGGCGTCCAACTCCGTCTGTTCATTCGGAGAGAGTGGGTACACCCTGGTGGAGGATACCTTTGCTCCGAGCTCCAGCTCAATAGCGTGATCCCATGGTTTGCGGTCTGGCAGTGCGTCAAACGACACCTTGGAGAAAACGTCCTCAAAGTCATGGAACTGTGAGGGGATGGATTCACAAAATGACTTCGGAGGTGCGGAGTTCCAGGTAAATGCCTCTGCAAGGTGTTGCGAAGTGGTGGCAGTGGCTCGGATAAACTCTGCGGGGTCGTAAACTGTTGTCATGAAGACACCATCTCCTGGTTCAATCTTGTCTGGATTGTCCAGCGGATCCTCCGCTTCAAATTCTGCCTCGGAGTTTGCTTCGGAGTAGTCAAATGGGAACTCCAGCGGGTCCTCAAAAACCTCCTCTACTGTGGGCATAGAGCCGGCCCGGCAGGAACGCAGGTGTCGGACCTCTGCTTGGCGTTTGTGGCACTCTTGCTTGATCTCCATCCTGCAGGTGCTGCAGCGACCCGGACATCAGGACATCTTAACCTCACCCGTACTCCAATTGACCTCTGGGTTATGCTGACGAAGCCAGGAGTATCCCAGTTACGAGTCCTTAAATGCTAATTTAAGACTCGTTCTTTTAACCTGAGTTTCTAAGTGAAAACCTACAGGGTTTTGCATAATTCTGTGAACACACACTTTTTTTGCGTCTGTTTCCCCGCCACAATGTGACATTTGTCACACTTTTGCTACATCTATCCAATCCTCATTATGCCTGCTGAAATGTCAGTCGATCTGAAGCAATGTATCATAGATTGGTACCTAGTACACCTATTGCCAGATTGCCAGCCTTGCTGACTGCTCTATCGGGCATGTCTCAAATGTCATGAGAAACTTCCGAGAATTCGGCAAAGTGAGAAACTCCTTCAGTTCTCGTACTGGCCAGGATCCATCTCAGGAGACATTGTGTATTTACCACATATGGAATTGTCGTCCTCCCTCCCTCAAAAAAGACAATGAAATATTTGGCCTTACTATGGGAGACTATGTATTTACATGCTTTGCTGGAAGCCAATCCAGCTCTCTACCTTGATGAGCTGCAAACTCACCTGCCTTCCATCCGGAACATCAATCCTTTGATTGCCACTATCTCTCAAATTCTCACTCAGTATGAACTGACATGAAAACAACTACACAAGTATTAGCTGAGTAATTGTCACACATCACGAATTGGGCGCTCGGTGGAAGTACAGTGTAATTTTTTTTGGGCATGTTCACAAACTTATGCAAAACCCTGTAATGCCTAAGATCTGCGTCGTATATCGTGGGACAGTTATTTACTTACCGTGAGACTGAGTTTTGTAGTCTCCATTAACTGAGTTTCAAAACCAACGCGGTTTTGCGATATAAAAGGAAATCTGTTAACTTTGAAACAAAACAATCACATAGCAAAGCCCACAAATCAGAATTTCTCAAATTTAAATTGTAGATACATTTTGGTGTATGTAGAGAGCATGTAGGATTATTTTCACGATTTTAGGAGTGCTGTAAAATGTGCCACAACGAAAGTCGGAATTGTGATCGAAAATGGTCGGAGTTTGAAACTCCGCCAAACGCGCTAAGTCAACGTGTCCGATCTCTCGTCCACTGCAAGTGCAAAACCGACCAAGAACAAGGTTCACCCAGCCTGCAAGTGGGCTGCAGGGAGGGTTAGGGGTGGATAGAGAGGGGAGGGGAGTGGGTAGAGAAGACAAGGAGAAGCAGGAGGGGTGCCAAGTCAACAGGTGAGCACAACCACCCCACCCACCATACTACACACTCACTCCCCATACCCACCCTCTAGCCTAGCATGGGAGGGGGGGCAGTAACCCCACAGCACCCCCCTCCACCTTCTGCCGCCCGTTTCAGCCCGCAACCGAGCCATGGGAGCTCGGTTGCAGGTTTTTGGCCCAACCTCTCCCTGCCTCGTGTTTCGCAAGCGCACAGCCCCACCACCACCACCACCACCACCTCATATGCACCACCGTGCCATCCCTATGCACCATCCCCCGTCACCGTCTCATACAGCGTGCCCTAAACCGAGCCACAAAAGCTCAGTTTCGGGTTTCAACCCAACTCCCCTCTCTGGCTCCCGTTTCGCGAGCGCACAGCTCCACCATCACCACCAACTTGTACACATCACCACACTACCCCTACGCACCATCCCCCGTCGTCGTTTCACACGGTGTGCCCTAAACCGAGCCACAACAGCTCAGTTTCGGGTTTTGACCCCAAACCCCCTCCCTGCCTCACGTTTCACGAGCGCACGGCCCCACCGCCGCCGCCACCTCATACACACCACCACATTACCCCTCCACACCATCCCCCTTTGTCGTTTCGTAAGGTGCACCCGAAATCAAGCCACGACGGCTCAGTTTCCGACTTTTTACCCCAAACCCCCTCTCCCGCCTCGCATTTGTGAACACAATGCCCCACCACCACCACCCCCTCATATGCACCATTGCACTACCTCCCCTCACCGCTCTCCACCCCCATTTCCGACGGCGCACCTGGAATCGAGCCCTACTGGCTCAATTTCAGATTTCAGGCCCTCAGCCCCCTCTCCCGCCTCGCATTTGCAAACGCAATGCCCCACCACCACTGCCACCTTATCAGCACCACCACACCACCTCCCTCTGGCGCTCTCCACCCCCAGTTCCGACGGCGCGCCCGAAATTGAGCCCCGGTGGCTCGGTTTCGGGTTCTTGGCCCTTAATTTATTTCTTTTTATTTCTTTTTCTCAGTTATAGTCTAGCTGAGCCATATTGGCTCAGCAATTCAATGTTATAGTTATTAATTAGTGCTTCATGTCAATACTGTGTAGGTAGTATATAAAAATAACCAATATTTCTTGTTTGTTGGACTTGGAAAGTTTTTCTGTGTGGCAGCAGATCACATGACCAAATACAACTTGGTGGAGTGGGCCATTGCTTTGCATGGCATGTACAAGTCAGCTTTGGTTTTTATTTCAATTTTTAAACAGAAAAACTTGTACATAGTGGGCTGTGTGTGATGCATCTGGGCATATTTCCATTTGTCAGAACTAAACTACTACTACAAAAATAAATAAATAAATGCTATACCTTCTGGTACTAGATATAACCAAAGTGGGAATTAAATTCTGGAATTATTTATTCGGGCAGACAAAATAATAAGCCATCTCCTCCAACATAACAGGATACTTCCTGCTGACAGAATTAGAATACTACCATGAAAATAAATATATTATTGCTGCACTTATGGCTACTGGAAATAACCCAAGGGAGAATTAGATTTTGGAATTATCTATTTCAGGCAGACAAAAGAATAAACCATATTCAGAATTTATCCAGTGGATATAATCTTAATCTGGATAACATATTTGTTTAGGGGACATAACTATTGTCAGAACATAATTTTGCCAATTATTCCATCAGGTCAACAAATGTGTTTTCTGTATTTAGATTATTTCATGACACAACCATTGCCCAGGGCCAAACAATGATTTTTCCATCTATTTTTCACAGTAGTATTTTAATTCTGTCAGCAATAAATATCCTGTTATTTCCCAGGTGATGGCTTATTATTTTGTCTGCCTTGATAAATAATTCTGGAATCTAATTCTAACTTGGGTCATCTCCAATAGCCAAAGGTATAACATTTATTTATTTTTCATAGTAGTATTTTAATTATGGCAGAAGGAAATATGTTGTTATGTCCCAGATGCATTGCACACAGCCCATTGTGTACAAGTTCTTCTGTTTAAAAATTGAAATAAAAACCCAAGCTGACTCGTACATGCCATGCAAAGCAATGGCCCACTCCACCAAGTTTGGGCATTGGTCAGTCTTGTGATTGTACATATCCCATATCATCTCACATGAACACAGGCAGATGTAACTGCATGGGTGCTTCATGCCTTACATTGTGCAGGCATCGTCCATTACAATTTCCGCCACTGTAACATGCATGTGCTGCCCACCGATCCACTGTCAAAATCAGCCAAAATATCTGTCATTCTTTTCAACTTCACATTTGCAAGCCAAATTGTCACTGAATATGGTGACAGTCTCTTGGAGTGGGATGGTAATGAGTGCAAACAATTTTATGTTGTTTGTTTGTACTGAGGTTTGACAAAATTCTCTACCTTTGTAGCTTATTTGACAAGTTAATTTCTGCCGGTGCACCTGCCATAGTCATTGGCACCTGGTGTAATGCCCATGTGAAAGAGTTGCCAGAATGGAAGAGTATGATTCCTTTCTCATGGCAATATTCCACTGGAGAATATATAGTAAGTGAAGACACTTGGTCATGAACATTCCCTAAGACAATCGCCCTCGGGGTTTTTTCAATATATATATATGTGAATGCTATTGACACCATCACCTTGTGGTTATGGCAACTCACTCCTTTTATTCTCCTTGCTCCACACTTTATTCCAATCTTGATTTGCGTGCGCATCTTATATATTTTATTTTGACTGCTCAGTACCCAACTGGTGGTCGGATCTGACCTGTTAGAAGACAAATGATATGCAAATTTGTGCAATGTTTTGGGGTCGCTGGTGGTGTATTGAGCAGAGAAAGATGAGGTATATATGATTTTTATACTTATTCTCCCCAACTCCACTTGTGGAGAGGGTTCTGTCGCGCCAAACTTTGTGTGGTTGAGGACCTGGGCCTGTGCATCCTGGAGATCCCTTTCCAAACTTTTATGGATCACTTAGCACCCCCTAAGCCTGATATCGATATCAATGCCCCAATAAAGTCACTGAAATCAGCCCATCTGTCTATCATTACCACTTCAGATCAGTGGATGATGTTTGACAAAGTGCCAAAATTCAAGATTGTTTGGAGGATGCAGCATTTAAACCCATACCAGACATTTTCATGAAAGTTGTGGAGGCGATAATTGTGAATTTGCACATGAAACTGACTAAACATGACCGCTCAATTGATTTCTTGCAGAACTCAAATCAGGCACCGACATTGACCAAGAGACACAACACGAGCAGGCCTGATGGTTACCTATTGGTAAAAAATAGGAAACCAGGGCCCATATTGTGGGCTGATGTGGTGCTGTCATGTGAGTACAAGTGGAAGGACGGGGATGAAGAATTAGGCTCAGCTCTTCCTTCTTTGGGATCTCATTGTCAAACCTCTGATGCTAATCTAACTCCAAATCAATCTCTTGGTTTGTGCACAGATTTTGTTGGATCTTTTCAATGTCTGTTCATGGGGTGACACCATCAATTCTGGTCTATATTTCATTCTTTTGCTTCCATGTAGTGTCTCATCATAGAGCATTCTGTGCACTTGCAACCTTATCTGCAGTGGCCTGAGCAGCACGCCACTTTGCCTTGGTACCACTGCTATCCATAACTTGGGCCACATGACACACAGTCTTGCATCTGGCTGAAGGCATCATATGCATATAATACTTGGTGTTGATTTTCTTGTACATAGCTCAGGAATTGTGTTGCTGAAGTGACATCCTAGGCCAAAGTCTAGCATTGACTCAAAATGAACTGAGTGCTCCTTTATTTTTGTCATTGGTGCATCGCATAAATGCTGTTTGGTGTTCCTGAGGAGTAGCATTTGCAATAGCACCTGTGGGAGCAAACTCTGCAGAAAATCGAACCCATGTTAATAGAGAGTCTCTCAAGAATGCAACAAGCACCTCTCTCAGATGAGGGAGCCTGTTTGCCATCCTTTGTACAGCATAGAAAATATCTGGCTGATCCCAGACACTCCCATCCAAGGCGCCTAGCTTGTATGAAGCATCTGCAGCAAAGACAAGATCAGGATTGTTGATTATGTTTTGGCAGCATTCCTGGACTTTATTGTGCAATGGTCCCAGATCCAGGAGATTGGTTGTATCATGGCTAGGACCATAGATGGACCACATATATGGTGCTGAAATGATTTGGGAATATAGTGTGAGTATGCAGAGTTCCGTAATAGTTGGCACATCATGTAAAGCTTGGAAGACATTCTGCTCCATATGATTGAAAAGGCCCCCATCCTTTTTGTCTCAGACTTGCTCTAGGAACTTGATGAAGCAGGGGAGATATAGAATAAGACAGCCAGCACCAAGACAATAGGTTTGATATTGTGTGTTGCTAGTGTCTGGAAATGCCATCAGATATTCTAGCTTCAACTCGAAGAAATCTCTAAATATGTCATGATGACCCTTCTTGTCATCCTTATGGTTGAAAGCACCCCAGCTAGGCTAATTGTTTTGACGCTGCCTGCTTGAGTGATATTTTCAGCACGGCTTTTGGCTGCAGATGACCCTAATGCAAAAGCAGCCACATTGTCATGATTCATCAATGGCATGGGGCCCTGGATTCCATCCTTCTTCCAAAATGCCATAAGAGATGCATTACCTCCTTTCATGGAGTTGAGCTCCTTGTGCATGCAGCAGCCTGCCCAAATGAAGAAATCGACCTTCTTTTTTTTCTTTTTTCTTTTCCTTTTTGGTCAAAGCATCATATGCTGCCTGACCAAAACAGAAGCAAATCTTCTGGTAAACCACTGCTTCACAATCAGCCTTTTCCTTCTCCAAAAGCATAACCCATGCATTTGTACCACCAGCATCAGCAACCTTCTGCAGAGCCTCTTCCACCAGGATAGGTAACAGCTCTTCCAGAAGTGTTGAAAGCATGAGCAGCTCACCATGTAACTCACATTCACTGAGCTTTTTCCAGTGCTGAACCAGCTGTGCCAACTTTTTTGGTCCTCAGCATGATTAGTGTGCATGCCCTTTATTTTGGCAGCAAATTCAGCCAGCCATGCATGCATGGGAGCATCCAGCACTGTATCATTGTAGAGGTCATAAAACTTGTGTACAACTTGCTGCCAGCCTTCAAGCTGTGTTTTACTGGTATGATTTGGTGTGGATGAGATACCAAAGAACCGATCAGCTGGAACTGCCATCATAGCACCAGGATCACCACCCAAGCTTCATGTTTTGTAATCAGGGACACAGAGGGTGACATATTTGGATTCGTAGTTGATGGCTTGATGTGTCATACTGTCACCTGTTAAGAACCATATTTCTACAAGTTCCTACTATACCTAATACAGTTGGAGGTGTTGGAGGTCAGAGGTCCAGACTTGATATAGGAAGGTTGAAAGAGACAATGCAGCTTCAGCTTATGTGCTGTGCCCTCTCTAGACTTCCTTCATCTCAATTTATGAGAGGTCAGATAGAATAGATTAAGATAGACAAGAGAGGCTTAGCAAGCAGAAAGTCTAAGTTGATATTCGAACTGGTGAAAGTACATGGAGTGCTACAGTTTATATACTTGAGGATGTGGCAGAGTCCGGGGATGTCGGAGTTCCGAGTATTACAATTAGTAGCTGCAGGCAGAGTCATAGTTCGGGGAACATAAGGTGCGGGTTGGGTAAATAATAATCAGGTAGGAGCTAGTTAATGTTCAGAGTCGGAAATGAAATAGGTGTGTAAGTAAGCATGTGTGTGTGTGAGTATGTAGGCATAGTATTAATCTGTAGGCATAAAGATGGTCCATAAGCATATTTGGATAATTGAGTCATAACTCTGGTTCAGAGTTTCAAAGTATATTATATTTTCAGTCTGGATTTCTGGGATGTAACATCACCACTGAGAATAAAACTTGTTGATGGTACCACTGGATTTACTGTCAGCCACTAATGTCTCCTCTACAACCTGCAGCTTTGACGTGACACCTCCTTCAAGGATAATGTGCAAAGCAGTCTGGTGGCTCATATTCCCCTTGGTTGAAACTCCATGGCTCTCATTCACCACTGAGATCACACTCTCCACATGATCTACTGGCACACCTAGCTGCACCAAATTGCATACCATCTCCCTCAAACAGTCTGGGACAGTCCCTTTCTCCTTCAAATGAAATGTTTTCGATTTCTTCACTTCTTTATCCACTGCCCTACTCTTCTACTTCAGTGTCTGCTCTCTGGCCTTTCTCAAAGCATCCTCATCCATTCTGAGACTCACTTCTTGTGTGATTGACTCCTTGAGATGCACCTGGGTCTTGAGATGGTTCTGAGCAGCCTGTGCCACATTGGTACAGAGTTTATTGTTTTGAACTTGACTCTGCTTATTCTTCCAGCGCTCAAGCCGATAATTGTGTTCATATTTATTGGCTTGAATAGTCTGATGTGTTAATTCATGCTCTATGGCAAGTAAAGTGCCATCAATGGCACTGGAAGCAGGAGAGAGTGGTGGTGGACTGTTTTCCTTGTCAGCATTCTGGATGGTGTTGATATTACCCAAGCTGTGGGCCTGCTGTAGGTTAGACCTTTTACTGCAAGGCATAGTAGTTATTAAATTATGAGCCCATAGAGAATAAATAATTCAAGCAGTGACATTGATGAGACGTGTCGCAAAAGATCATCACAGTCTCGATTGGGACACAGAATCATGGCTGTGAAGGCATTTTAATACTCATTCTTGCAAAGACTACTTCATGTGTGCCAAACCAATGAGGGTGATTCTGAAGTGACAGAAATGAATGTTTTCATGCATACATTGACTTCTTAGGGGCAGATCTTTTATTTAGGTTTCCATTGAGCTTAACTGATGTTGATTTGAGCCGTATTGAGAGCCACAAGCCCAGTGCAAAAAATCTGTCCCAAATGTTTTGCTTGTGAGAGCTGCCTTTATAACTTTACTGTGCAAAAATATGTCCTGATTGTCATTGTTGAAGAGAAGTAGTTGTTGGACACTTCATTATCGGTAAATGCTTGGACACTTCTGGATGCAGAAATGCCCATCTGCAGTCTCATGCTCCTATACAACGTGACCTATATCACTTTCTTGTTGTTTACAATCCTTATGGTACTCATACAGGTGCCTTATGACCATATTCTGGATGATAATGTGTTGTTTTCTTGAAGCATTTCAAATGCTGTCAAGCCGCAAACCTTGCACAAAAACAGACAAAAATTTGTCACAATAGCAAAAGGTCTAAAGCAATATAGCCTGTTCCAACCACTCCAGAGCACACACACAGTGCTCATATGTGCACCCATGTGATGTAAGCTTGTCCTGCAAGCAATGAGAAAGTGATATAGGCTGTGTCATATAGGAGCATGAGACACATCAAATTACACATCAACTCTGTGCATGGGCTTCAATGGAGTAAAAAGTTGATAAATTAGTGTATTAGACTACTACAAACATTTTTGTACTATTTATATAGATGATGTATTCCTTAATGATGTGTAACAAGCTTTACAGTCTGGTGGGACCCAGATTTTGACCAATTTCCAAAATTTCCTGATTCAATGAAAATCTGCAGCAAGTGCCATCATTTTTGCAAATGGCTGTAATTCAAGCCAACCATGCATGGTTGCATGTTATCCTCAGTATGCAACCTCCTTTTTTGTTCACCATTCATCTCTGCTGACTTCATTTTATGTACAATTGTTGCAAATTCAACACAGGTGACAGATACAAAAAATATAAGATTGGTGTTTGCAGCTGTTAAAGAGACAATACTGCTGAATACATTAAAGGATTTGAGGATTTTGTGAGGTGGGTAGGTTGGGTTTTTGGAGTGGAGGGGAGGGGAGGCACAGCATGTGTGTGTGTGTGTGTGTGTGTGTGTGTGTGTGTGTGTTTGCAGTAGGGTGTGTTGTGTTTTCATCATTGATAATTTGGTTCTGGGGTTTCAACTACATCATTAGCATTATGATGCACTCCCTCACCTTTCACATCTAATTGTGAATGCTGCCAGTCTTCTTGATTCCATTCCCTCATGTGCTTCCTCTCCACCATGCATCCTACCTCCCACATTTTTCTTTTCTTTGGACTTTGCAGCCTTTTGGGCTGTAGTATATATGGCCATCCACATTCCATTTTGCTATTCTCTCCACACTTTGACTTGTCCCCAACCACCCCACTGCACCCCAACATACCATTAGTACAACCACAACTTTTTAAATTCTCATTCCCCCTTCCCTTGTGTAGTTCTACCATCTTTGGGGTAGCTTGCAGAATTATGTACATCATGGATTTACTTGGATAAAAATCATGTTTCAAATGATATATGAACTTATCCCCACCAAAAGACAAGAAGCCTTTGATGCTTGAAGTCATTGAAACAATTGCCACATTCAATTTGGAGAACCAGTATCACAAATGGTGGGGAGCCACAGCTGCTATCTTGATTGAGAATTCCTGATTGAGATAGTTGACCATCACCTTGCTATCACCTGACATTTCCTTAATGCACATTATTTTTGAATACAATTGATCCTTTACTGATTCTCACAGTATGAACTGTGGCTATATAGATTGTGGCTGTAAAATCACATGACTATTAGTGGTGTTCAGAGTAGACAATTCAGACATGATTCAGGGACATAATTCAGGATGCATTTCAGAGGTTAAGTGTGAGAAATCAGTGAATTTCTGAAGCACCTCCTGAGATGCTTCAACTCTCCTGAATCATAATTCAGGATTCACCTGCCCACAGAATTTGTTGGCAACACATGTTAGAGCAGTAAGAGTGCTTTATGCAGCTGTATTGAAAGTTCATGAAAGCTTTGAGGAGCCATTCTTGTTGAGCTTCCAGGCTGCATTTCTGTGACATGCCTGTCTACAGTGCAAGAAGCACTGCAGCCACACCTCTCCAGAGGTTCTTGACCAAACTGCCAATTTTTGGCAAAATATATATATTTCCAAATATGAGGACTGAAGCTAAGAATTTTCAAGACCCTCTCTCTCTCAAATTTTTGTCTTACCTCAAAGCATCCCTTGACTGAATAAAAAGCCACCTGAGCCAAGCAACAACTGAGCACAGGCAGCACCAACTTTATTTCTGCACTCAAAAAATACAAATCTTATCACAAAATTGGACTCCCCATTGACATTATAGCTTTAATACCATCATATATACATATCCTATACACTTATATTGCTCCCAACAGGCTTTACATACCTTAAAACAAATATTTTTGCATTTAGGCACCCACTGCCAATTTTTAGACAGATCTTTTTCTTAATTACTCAAAATTAAATTATTCTGATCAGCATACAATTTTCTACATGCTAATAGACTGTGTTTCCTGTAATTTAAACTTTCAAAAGTGGAACTATTGTGGGGCAGTAGCAAAAGTTAGGTTTGAATTTCTGAGTTGCCTAAAAAGGCCTTCTTGCACTGTACTACAAAACTAAGGCTAAGTATGGTGCCATTTGTCTAAACACCACCAAATAAGTCCATAAGGCTGTGTACATGGCGGAGCCCACTACCTCTTCAATGCTTCAATTGACGATGGGAGTTGTGTCTACTTAACAAATAATCATAGGCAGATCTCACATTGGGCATTGTACCATGGAATAGAAAACAGATTATTAGAATGAGTGTGAATTAGTATTGTATGCATCATTGGTGAGAGCAAAGTAAACAGAAGATGAGCAAGACATGACATAGTATGTAGCAAAAACAGACAGGCCCGTATCTAATCTGTGATAACTATTCAATGCTTTCTGTCAGTGGAACACTTGCCATTAGTGCCAGCGGTCTTCACTTTCTTCAGTTGAAATGCCTCAAAAGCATTTGCAGATTTGGTCAGAGATAATGAGGCAGATGCTGTTGGGGTGGCAGAATGGGAACAGGTGGTATGGTATGTTGACTGGGTGGTTGAACACAGATGCTTTTGGCATAAACTTGATAAACCTTGTGATGATGAGATTAGACTGAGTTTGATGGGTAGTAGAGTGCAAATGATGAACCTTCTTATTGTGTTTTTACTGAGAGTCCTTAATCAACCAGCAGTGCAAGCTTGTATTTGTGAGTATTAATGTTCCTGGACAGAGCTTTGCATACATCTCCCATGGAGCAATGAGTTTGTCATCCATATCATGAATATTGTGTTGTACAAGCTTCACATTGACATGCCTAAAGTAATCGCCTGCAGTGGATGATTTAATATTTAAGTTGTTTTATATATATATTTGACATACCTTCAGGCTTATGGGAAGGTTCCTTCTTGATATCTGACACAGTTTTATCATCCATATCATCATTGTCAATGGACATCTTCTTGTTAATACACCCAGCTGATCCTTTTTTGTCCCCAGGTACCTAGACATCGGTTGCAATATACTAAATCCTAGTGTATTCAAATCAACCTTACAGTATACTTTAAGGAGAGGTGGATCACAATACCTCCTAATGATTCTGCAATAAGGAGTAGACATTTGCTAGCTAAGGTTTTGGCATTTGCAGACAGTGCAATGTCGAAGGCTGCTGCTCAAAGCTTTTTAGCTGACATAAACCCTGTGGCAACACAATGGCAAGCAGTTCTTCATTGAGAATTCTGTGTGGAAAGTGTGTCTGATCTCCCTCTTTTTTGCATTTCTTCTGCTTGGATCATTTCCAGCAGACTTTCAGTGCCTGGAATGTTATACTCCTCCCTCCAAGCAACTGTAATATCTTATTTGATTCTTAAAGCCTTCTCTTCTTCTTTCGTAATATGCATATGTGACAAGAGCTGTCTTGGAATTTTAAAACCAGTGGAATGTTCACTTATAAGGTGAAAAGGAGCATTGTACTTCCAGATTGTTTGTGGGGTTTCAGAAATTGAAATGGGACACATAGGACAGTGGATTGGAACATTAATGCATGGACTAGACCTGGAAAACTTTGCTGCTGCTTTGTATTGCATAGCATAATGGTATTTGCAGTTTGATGTGATAATAATACCACCACTCTTTTAGTTAATCTGATGGGTGTAGTCAGGGCTTCACAAGTCAATAAGGCATAGAGTGGTGTAGAAATGGAAATGAGTAAGTAGATAGCTTAGATCTCGAACGATGGAGAGCAAAGCAGAGACAATACTATACAATTTCGAATGATTTGTCACCCCTATGTGACTGTGACACACCTGACGAAATTTTCATTTCATCACCTTGCCAGAGAGCTTGTGACAGGCTGAAATTTTCGTCAGGAGTGGTGATTTTGCAGCCAAATTCTAATATAGTTGCCTAATTAGGAGGTGTGTCACATTCTGACCTTTCGTCAGTGGGCTCTGTGACATATGACGAAGCCTATATTTCGGCACGTCAGATGCCCTTGTGACGTGTGACTGACGAACTATTCCAAATTGTACAGTAATTTCAATTCTCGAGTTGCGGTGCGGCTGCACAGCCACATTCACACGACCCCTCTGGGTACCGCATTTCACCGATATCTCCAGTGCATGCCCCTTGGATCTCCCCAAAGTATGGACGCCGATGTCGGACACGCTCGCTCTCCGATTCATGGAGCTCTTTGTGTAATGAGCTTTGAGGCGACTTTTTTTGGAAGTTTGGCTGTGTTCGGGGGGAGGTGTGTGGTGTGAATAGACGATGGATGTTTCGAGATGGTCGAATTTGGAGAGGGTTTCGAGGGATGGGCCTAGTTCGGTTCAATCACAACTTCGTCCATCTCACATCCTACGTCCAATTCTACCTCCTTGCACTTGCCGATACCTCATCCTTGCACTCAAACCCTGAACGGCTTTTCGTGTTTCACAATGCTCGGACACCCACAAAACCACCTCTTTCACTCAAAACCCTCCCCCAAACCTCCTCACTCTCTCCCATCCCAAGCCTCCCCTCAAAAATAACCTCACTATCCCCATCCCTCCTATAACTAAAACACTCCCAATTCCACCTCCCCATACTAGGCAACGCCACATATCTCAGCGTAGGACACGCCCTCATGATCTTCTTTGCGATCTGTAAGCAGTTCTCTTCTGAGATTTCGGAGCTTTGTCCGCGTTCGGGGGAGGTGTCGGGCGATGTATGTGGGGAACGCAGTTCCGCGAGTGGGTAGAGGATGAATGTCTCGAGATGTTTAAATTGGGCTAGGGTTGACAGGAGTTCGGTTGGGTCTAGTTCGGGTCTCTACATCAGACGAATGAATTAACATCATTCAAAGGCAAGAAAACGCAAAACGGGCTCACATGCAACCGACTAATAATCCCACAATACCTCACCGTCCTAACCCTCGGCAACTTCTCCCCAACAAGCCTAATAATGTCCATCGGTCCCCACCAACTACTCGTCCCAGGCATACACCCCGACCCCTCAGTCACGAACCTCAACTCGACGACCGTCTTTCCCGCCGCCCGTCCTAGCGCAGCGAATAGCTCCTCAGCCTCGGTCTTCGTTAGCCCGCGACGTGTGGTGTCGATTGATACGTGCTTTAATGCACGTGCGGGGAGGGAGGCGCATAGTTCTAGATCGCGGAAGTGGATGGTGCTTAGGTTTGGGAAGAGGGTAGGGAGTATGTACGCCGGTGAGGACGTGTCGTGCTGTGTTTGGCCGACTTGAAGACGTCCTGGCATCCAATCGCTGACTTCTGTCTGCTGCACGAAAAAATCTAGAGTCCTCCCTGGGAAATAAAGTGAGTCGCCTTCGTTGTGGAGTTTGCGTAGGCGGAATTTGCAGCCTTCTAACATCCATAGGTCGAGATATGTATGCGACAAACACGAAGTGGGGCTTGCGCGGATCGTGAGCGCCGTGAGGTTAATAGTCGCTCTTAGCGCAACCGATAACGACTTTCGGAACTCGTATATCTCCTGACTCGAAGTCGAATAATTCCACGATAACGTCTCCGGCAAGATCAACGAGCGCACTGCGCTCGATACACGTGTGCATCCTCCTACCCGCTTACTCCAGGCCCGTACTTGGGTATACGACGACCGACTTAGATCGATATCGGAGTATAGAACGCGTTCGCATTCTGAGCGAAACATTTGGGAGACAGTGCAGATGGTGGAAAGAGAGGAAGGGTCAACGTGTTGGAGTATATATTGGTATATTTCGGTGGGGATGCTGATCTGGACGGGAGCTAGTGGGTTTTCTTGCATCTCACAATGCTTTTTATTTTATTTTGGACTACAACGATGACCACGTCAGCGAGTGGGGACGCAAAAATTAAATCAAATGCTCACCTAGACAGCGGAAGCCCCAACCAAAAAAAATGCAGCCAACGGTAAAATGTATCGAGCACTCGAAAAATCGGGTATATACCTGACAAGTGACCGTCCAAGTGGTGAAACAATTTTACTTCTATACTGTCGGCATGAAACACTATATACGCACACACGAGCAGCATGTTCCGTCACGAGGGCAGACTCCAGAGGGCCCCCGTCTCCGGGGAAAGATCGAATTGGGATTTCCCGGACCATAGCTCAATGTCGCGCTTAACGTCATCCCGACAGGAATAAGGTGTCAGGTGATTCATTAATGCCGCCAGATTATGTAACGCATCAATCACATGACACCTTATTCGTATTATTAGAAAAGGAAAGCTGTCCTCTCCTTCGCTTTGGCATATGCGCACAGGACCCCGGCTAATCCCTATGAATGTCTCATACCGGTACCACCGAATTTTGGAGGTTTGGAGCCGAAATGTCCGATGCAAATCACCGAATT
>KN832990.1:201909-223554 GCA_000827315.1 Piloderma croceum F 1598
AGAAGAAAATTTGAGATTTTTTGCGAGGTCTCATACCAAAATTCACCGAAAACAGACCCTTTCATGGAAGGTATGATGCAAATCACCGAAAATTAGCATATTAGCGACCACCGAATTTGGGGGTACTCGGTATGAGACATTTATAGGGATTAGCCGGGGTCCTATGCGCACGTTTGTCCAGACATAAGTGCACTTTCCTCAAATAAGTCGACATAACATCGCCAGCGAAAGGACCTTTGCATGGGTCGCACCCGCGTTGATGTCAATTGAGAAGCAAGGTACCTAGAGACATGAATTGGAGGAAGCTGACCCACGACAGACTCATGCAAGAGCTGATATAAATAGAGACAAACATCCTTTAGCCTGACGCCGTCTTAGCAGCATGGTATGGAATCATCACAAAGTAGGTTTTTTGGACGAGATGTTTACGATATTTGATGATCACAATCATCCGGTTGTGCTCATCGGTGACCAAGCTTTGCGGTGGATGGGTGTAAGGTTGTCCAACGAGGTACGTTTTCAGGGGTTAAGGACCCACAAGTATTCAGCTGGTTGTAGACCTGTTGGTGCGGGATGGTCAACATCACTCCATTGTGGAGCGTCTCTTGGCGTCCGGATGTTGGACGCAGGTAGACATTCCGAGCGGTTATGACCCCGTTCAAGTTGAAGCAATTCGTAAGGTTGAAGTCCCGCAGCTCGAGCGAGTTGACGAACAATTCCATCAATCTCTATCCAGAGAATCTGTTCGGACTTGCAATTGATGGAGACCTATGTGAAGTGCCTCACATTTACGCATGGAATCCCGTCCTTGTCGAATCTTCGTTCCACCCTTGTCCCGACCGTACTACCCACTATCGTCCAGAGCTGCTATCTGACACTGGTACACGTTTCATACCGAAGAATCCTGACCAAAGTCCCCCTCCCATTCGCCCGCACCGAACTCCTGTTTACATCCCCACTATTCCTCGATATATAGATGCTTGTCTGTCGAGGCATCCACAATTGTGCCACCTTCCCGACGCGCCACGATTTTCAGGAAACGCCAGTATGGACATATCTTATCTCATACGATACCTCTTCCTGGAGATTGATGCCCAGCGGGCAAAACTACTGCCAACCCTCGCTGATGAAAGGAAAGAAATGATGAAGCTATGTTGGATCGCTACAAGAGGATGGTGAAAGCGGACCTTAGGTTTGGGATAAACTCTGGCAGAATATTGACATCAAAGCCACCGAAGGCGGAGTAAACTGATGATCTTGCATGTAACATGGACATCTAGGTCTGCATGTCGGTCTGTTGTGCTACTAAAATGTAATAACCCCCCTTTATCTGGCCATGAGTCTTAAGACCGCTGAAGATCCCGACAGGAAACGCCCACAATAACTGCTAAATGCGTCAGTACAGCTTCGAATCATCTCAAGCTCTGTCATATGTCGCACCATACTCGAATCTTCTACAAATCGCCCACCGTTTAGCACGTCGACTCCATCCCCTGCGGGTATTGATAGTAGCACGCAACCTGGAAATACGACAACGCGTTATTTGCTCGTTTTGGTGGTTACTCCAAAATTTCTCCTCCCATCACCGTGACACGGAGATATCGATTCGGAACCTTCGAGTGTTGCTGGCTACCGAATTTCCGGAAAAGCTAGTAAGTACATATTGTCGCTTCGCTGTTGTGGTTTGATGTGGTCTTAATGAGCAGGTTTTTTTTTTTTGGGGGGGGGGAATCTACTTTTGTTTTCTAAAAATCAACCCTGAATTTCGCAAGAGCGTAAACACCCATAATACCCAGCTTAAGTACTTTTACCATTCAGTAAGCAGATAGGCAGACTGCAACAATGTCACATTATCATTCCTTTGCTTCGCTTGGGTGATGGCTGTCAGGTGGCGCAGGTCCGCAGCAACAATGCTGTCAACTTTCTGTTATCGTTCCTCTCGTCCAAATCTGTTAAAGGCCGCTCTCAAAGTAACCGACCGACCAAACCCACCTTGTTGTCATGGATATCTACCTGACAAATCACGCCAATGTCAGACATACTAAATTCTGTTCTGCCGACGGTCAAATCATGTACAAATCCGAAACCCCAGGTTTGCTGCATACCGGCAAGAAGACCACGATCTACAAAGTTATCCCCAATAACGATCCTGAGCACATGAGTACGTTGTCACACTTTCGTCTCATTTTATGGTCGCTTCATAAATCCACTCACTTGACCTCAGTTGACAGATTCACAGAACTGGCGACTATTGATTGGCGTGTGGTTAAGTCTTCGACATTGGCATATAATGGTGTTGAAATGCCAATTGCCATCAAAGGGATCTTTGGACGGTGGGATCGCTGTCCCGTCTATCTGCGTGATTAATTCATGACCTGACTTCAACCAGGCATCGCATTTTCACTGCACCTGGTGATGGACGATTGTTCAAATGGACGTTAGGATCTTTCAGGGTCACGGTGAGTTGATGATAAACGACAATTCTCTCTCTGCTTTGATGGTCTAAGTTATCCGAAGTTGGTATTGAATGATGGTTCAAACACGGTTGTTGCGCGAGGTCATCGAAGTAACATTGGATTTATCGGAAAGCCACGCCAAGCACGTCTCGAGATCTTCCCCAATTTTAATCATCTCGCGGATGTCATCCTAGTTACTTACCTCTTGACGGAAAGGATAAGAAAGGACCGCGAAAGGAATCGGCGCCGGGGCTGAAGGGGGGGAAGAGGAGGTTGAGCACGAGATATTTGTGGAGTCATTCGAACTCAAGGGTTGCGCATTATCTATAAATACAGCTGTGCCAAGGTATGCGCGAAGTGTACCCCCAAAAGCCTGTATTTCGGTGCATAAACCCATTATAACAGACACTTTAGCAACACTTCAGAGTGGTCAATCTGCGGCTAAACATTGACCTGTGGATGCTTATATTATATTATAATATAAGTGAGAATTCCGACAGTAAGCTAGCACGTAATTATGTGCATTTGACCCAAGTTTCTCGGAGGATATTCAGATTGGCACTGGCAGGCGGTATGATATCGCGTGCTTCCACGTCTCCGATCCCTGCATGTCGGTGAAGAATAAGGACCAGAGCACAGCCACCAGATAAATGTCGGTGCAATTACATCCGCGAGAAGCGCCATTGGATTGATGAATGCCAGATGTTCATATGTAATAAGAAAGAGATAGAGACGAAATGAAAACGAGAAGGAATGGATATCTGCAACAAGACCTGAACAAGTATGCAGCGGGAAAAAAAACCAGTAGAATGACCGAAATGCACTAAAGATGATTGGTATTGGTGTAGGTGTAGGGCAAAGACAGAAGGTAGTCAGGGTAAAGTAGGGTGTTGGATAAAAGGTATCGATACACGTCTTGAATTAGAAGGTTTCTTCTTCATCGACAGTGGCGCCGCCTTCAGGAACCTCAAAACCCTCCTGTGAAGCCCAGAGGAGAAGGTTTTTCAGTTAGGCATTCAGTCCATGTTTCATGCAAACGGAAAGGAAATGGAGTAACTACCTCAGTCGAATAGAGAATCTTTTGGATCTCTCGCAGAGTCTCGTCATCCTTTCCATCCGCTTCAAGGGTTTCAATCTGTTGTTGTGCTAGGATCTCGATGTCGCGAAGCTACAGACGAGCCATCAGTACGTATGCACAATAGTCGGCAGCGCGTCACGGAATCACAGAACGCACCTTTGAGAAATAGAAATCACGCTCTTTCTCAAGTCCCTCCAGATGCGTGCCCATCTCCCTCAACTGCGCCTGCAAATTATGCACCGCCTCATTGGGTTGTGCGGACCCTGCTCTATGTCCGCCCACGGGTGTTTTTCCTCCAGCTCGGCCACCAACACTGAGGGTAGAGCTGCTGCCACTGCGTCCGGTAGCGAGGGGTGCCATGGTGGCGGGCGTGTCGGTGGGTGCACCACGTCTTCGGGCAACGGCATCATAGCCTTGTCCGCCATAGTTGGAGTCCCAGAAACGTTTCATCCATTGCAAAAATTCGAGGTTATCCCTGCACACGCGGAACGAATAGTCCGGCGGGTGTTAGTCTTGGTCATCAAACGATCGAGTGGATAACGACATACTGCATCTTGCACTTCACAAGCTTTTCTACCGGTATGGGCTGCGCGTAGCGGATCAGATTTAGTAACATATAACTTAACGAACTGGCTGAACCTTGTCGATCTTTTTCGTTTTAAATGCAGTTTGCATGACTTTGAAGTTGGCGATGTACTCATACTCGTGCTTTGCATTCATCTTCACACGCACCATCGGAATATCGCCTGTAAGAGAAAAATTAATACTTGGTGAGCTAAAACCATTTTCACAAACGCGAGGATGAGATCGAGATCAACCAACCATAGATTGAGTCCAAAATTTGGCAGTAAGCTCCGCCTGTGCCGCACTGTTCGATCTTTGTGTAATTGATCTGCAGTAATTCGTTCAGCCAGGTCAACAGATCCGCTCGTGATACAGCCATCGTGGAAAGGGAGAATGCGGTCGAAATACACGAAATGCGATGAAGGATATCAGAACAACAAGCAAAATTAAAAAAGGCCGCGAGAATCCGAAATAATTGTGGCGCCGAATCTTCTTCTCCTTTCCATCAGGTTCACGCTATCACTCCGTAGTCTCTGTTTAGGACCTTCCGGACGTGTAAAAACCCAAGTAGACCACTTTCCCTTATTTTCACTTCAAGTTTCTGACCACTTGAACCCAGGTGGAACGAGTTGGCGCTTGTGTATATCGCTCGTGCGTCTAAATTGTAATTCTTGCTCGAGATGCAGGTTCAACCTAGTGAGATTTGTTTTCAAGGGAAGAAAGTATGGCTTCTGAATATGTCCTCAGCTCTAACTGGAGGCTCGCTGTCTCCCGAAGTCTGTGGCGAAATAGTCCAATGGACACGCATGAGTGATCTGCCATTCCTCGCCCGGACGTGCAAATCATTCCAATTCGCGTCTGAGAAGAAATTGTACGATATCCTGATACTAGGTAACCCCACTGTCGCGTTTGAAGCCTGTCGTACTATCGCCACAGCAGAACGCCTTGGTCCTTACGTTCGCGAACTCTACGTATACCAAGAGGAAAGGCGCTTCCGCAGCGTCACTCTTAATCTCCAGTTCTGGCAGGTAGTACAAGCTGCTATGAACCAGATGTGCCATTTGGAAAAGTTATACATCCATGATCCCTCAGGTCAAAATACCTTTATACTGGATCCGGATCGTCTCAATTTCCAACTGGATGACGTTCAACTCCGTATGAACTGGGATGACCACGTGGTCGCTTTTTTAAAAGACCAGCGTTCTCTTGATCGTCTTACCATCATGCGTGGTCCAGACAACTTCGAACATCCGCTTGGGTCTGATGTTCTTCCCCATTTAAAACAATTCGTGGGCGCAATAACAGTCGCTACTCAGCTTCTCGTATGCCCTCTGACCCATTTACAAGTATACGTTGACGAAAGTTCGTCCGTTCCGCTTCTTTCTTTCATTCCTCGCCTTGTGAAGACCGGAGCGACTTTGCGTTCGCTCAGCATCATTCACTTACCAGATCCCATTGCGTTGGATGCTCTTCATCTTATCTCGGCGAGTTGCCCCAAGCTCTGTTACGTTGGGGTACTCCCATTTGCATCACGCCACGTCAGTCTATCTCTATCTTCCCTGCATTGACATTAATGACATAATGCTCGTCTGCAGCGTGAAAGGTTTCATCGTTCTCTCATTAGCATGCATCATCTCCGAGTGGTGGAACTAGACGTTACTAAGTGGGAGCCACAGCCGCCTCCCCTCTTGCACAATATTCTCACAACGGAGTTGAGAGTATTTTGCCCTTCTGTGGAATTCATTGCCTTTTGGGTTGGCATGAGTCGCTTCTGTTGGTCCTTGCAACAGGACAATTGGATATATCAGCCCGAAACGGGACAAAGTACTCGGAGCGAACCGATATGGAAGACCGTCTGAGAGTACATCAGTGGTACAGTGCAGGTCATCAGCGCTCAGCCGTCGTGCCGGCAACACTTAATCGATAATAAGGTGTGGTCCTTTTCATTTTCCGTGTCGTGTCCTGACTCAAACATTTATCAATCAGGCCTGGACTGTCCATCATAACGTGTATCGAGTCATGAATGCCATAGAGCTCTCCTTTCATTGCGTCAGCGGCCCTGAACACTTCCGAAAATAGTCTAGTTTGAATGTGGTAATGGGCGCCTATGGGCATCCATTCTCAACGTGGCTTCTACAACTTTCCTTGTTAGACTTCTATCCGGCGTTCTATGCGCGTCCAGCCCTTCCACGATCATATCCCACCTGGCCTAAGCATGTTCTCGATCTACCCCGCACCCCACATCGTTTGATCTGGTTCATGATGGAACTCATGATATGAATCTCGCTAGCTGCGGCTATATTAGTATATAAAACATCAGTCTTTCTGGGGATTAATATCCGCTCACGCAAACTAAGGGGAACCTAAAGGTTGCAGGTATGGCATTTGGAACCTTAAGAACGTTTGCAGGAGTAAGACGTTCGAACGCCCACCCTACTTGTTTCATATTCATGAATAACCAGTCTAGTTCGTCCCCCCCTTCCGCTTTGTACCCACCTTCGTCTTCGCTCCTTGCTCTGCCAAGCATGTCGCATTCTCTATCGGCGCTGCCCACAATGAAAGGTTTGCCTGACATGCTGCATTACGGGACCATTGGGGCTGGGGCAACAAGGAACTTGAGCGAAGCCAAGGTGCGTTCTATCATGAAACATGCTTATACGACCAATGACTGTATTTGCCACTCTAGCTTGACTCTGCTCTGCGGAAGCCGAGAAAGGATGATTCGAATACATTAACACATCCATATCTGCCCAATCAGAAAGCAAGTCGTTGCTGCTCCGGACCTCCGGTCTCCCTGTTACATGCTAACTGTGCATCCGAGGACAGCATATTAATACACCTCCCTATCATCAATCCTCGGATGACGACTACGAAAGCCCGATTCTATTCAAACCCAAACGCAACCACAATAAAAAGGTGAGCGGTGCTCATCAGTGCCTAGGTCAGCTGACTGATGCCGAGATTCAGGGGACAACAAAGGCGAAATGAAAATTGCAGTGGGGCAGTGTGAGTACGCTAGTTCCGGTGGTCAGTTGTTGTGGGGTAGTGGCGATCTCCTTGGCGGGCATTTCCAAGGTGTCGATATTTAAATGTACATCGGCTACTGTATATAATAGCTGTAATCCTAGTATCAGACTGTGCGGTAACGTTAATTAGCATACGGACCAAGCTGTGTCGGCTTGCATCATGTTCAAGTGTGTGCGGCAGTCGGCAGCGACAGACGAAACCGCTGATAATTCATCGATCGCTAAGCTCCCCCAATTTATTGACCGCTGGCAGCACTTAGAGTTAGCCAAGATATCTGTCGAGATACTACCATTTTATTTTTGACCGTAGGTTCACGGGTTCCGAAAACTTGGTCGCAGAGATGGCCGATAAACGAACTCCTGACTTTTGTCAACTTCAAACGAGGTGGATTATTATTGTTATTGTTATTTTAGGGGGGACTGGCTGAATAAAACGGCCGAAATACTTAGTGCCGTACGTCACGCGTCACGGTACGTGTAGGAAGGTCATCGTGTGAGACGCCATACGTTTGTCTGAACCGGTTTCAGAAACTAAGACAAGCTACTTAGTAGCTAAACTCGTCATCTTGAACATACTTCAAGTTGGTGCCAATAAAATGCTTCAAAAGCCTGAGGAACTCGATTTGGACTCTTTTGGAGTCTACATAATAATACCGGACATATTATTATTATCGGTTCGGCATTCGGACATTTAGACTTTACACAGCTGCCATTTATGTAATGTCTTGTTATGGGATACGAAACGTTGGTGGCCTACGTAATGCGTATCCCGGGATACGGAAGGGCGGGGGCGACCCCTGGAACCGCTCGGTCGTGGTGAACGAGGCTTGAACGAGTGCCCAGAAGCCACCTTGACGCCGGATCAGTCGATGTACGTGTAGTATTAACTATAAAACGGGAAATTTCGCGCCACCGTATCCCATGAAGCTTTAGAATCGAGTTTTTCATGGGATACGCTGTGGTCTGCCAGCCAAAAGTTGCGTATATCATGGACCGCTGAGTTGTCACGTGTCACGCTTGCTAGACGCCGGGACTAGCGCTAGACTGATTCAAATATGCTAGATTAGTTAGATAAAATCATCAGTTCGGTGTTCGAGGACATTTATGGCTGTTGTTGTAGGCCTCCAAAAATATTTCCTTTCCATAGTTACTTATAAATACATGCTAGCTAATATCTACATGAAGAGGAACGAAAAAAAAACAGCCTGGTGAAGCCAATGCTACACGTTCCCGATCGGGAAATGACTTCGGGGTCATCCGGTTTTGCGTATCGTCGATCTATGCTTTCGTCCAACCCTTTCATTCTCAGTGCAGACCACGAGAAATCATTCTCCCCAACATATCCCTATTTTTACCGCGCAATGTGCCATGCGATCCCAGCATCGTGACCCCGCGGGACCAGTTACCTGGAACTAAATTGTTGATCTGCAAGATGCCAGAAGCCCCACATGATCGGAAGCGTAAGTAAGCTATGGAAAACCTCTCCCCATGTTTAGCCGCTTCTGCAGCTTAGTGGGCGACCGTCATCCCATATAACTCTCGGCACCTCGGTACTGACAAGTCAGCCTCCAACACTCCCTTGACATACACACTCTTTTGAACTTTTCGACATGAAAAGCCTGGCACTTCTTTTGCCATGCCTTCTTGCAACATTCACCCTGGCACACCAGCAACACAGCGTCAGAAGGCCATTTTCTCATCATGCTAGGGCTCTGGGCATCAAGCCCACCGGGGCAACCAACGGAACTACTGCTGCAGGCACTGTTGCGCACCGTGCTGCTCAGCCTAATGGAACTAACAGCGCAACCCCCTTGGATAGTCCTGCATCTAGTAAAAACGGAACCCCGTCGACGCCAAAAGTTTCGGGCAATGGTACAAGCCTTCGTGGTTCCAGTGGCTCCAACACAACGCTTAACACCACAACGACCACGACGTCTTCAACAACTGCCGGCATTGTCCCCGTTACTTCTCCGACGGGCGCGACCTGGCCCAATCCCAGTAAGTCACCCCATAATTCATATGTCGAATATTTTGACCGACACTCTTCTGTAGAGCCCATTTCGGGCGATGGTGGTTGGACGGCTGCATTCGCGAAAGCTAACGCTTTCGTCGCGAAATTGACTATCGACGAAAAAGTCAACTTGACCACTGGAGTTGACACTATAGGCCGGTTAGTGTCATCTATACGCAATCTGTTGAACGACACGCTGACAATAATAATAACACACAGATGCCTTAGCAATACAGGTCGTGTGACGCGTCTCAACTTTGACGGATTCTGTTTCGAAGACTCGCCAGCCGGTGTGCGCGACACCGATTACAATTCCGTGTTCCCCTCCGCTATGAATGTTGCCGCTACGTGGGACAAGAACCTTATGCTAGAACGTGGTGCGGCGATGGGGGCCGAATTCAGAGGCAAGGGTGTCAATGTTGCGTGAGTACCTGTCCGTGTCCGCCATCCTGTAGTCGTAAAATTCACTTGGTGATCAATAGTCTCGGTCCGATGATGAATCTTGCGAGAAACGCAGCTGCTGGACGGAACTGGGAAGGAGGGGGAGCAGATCCTTTCCTTTCCGGTGTTCACGCCAGCCAGAACATCCAAGGAATCCAAAGCCAAGGAGTCATCGCATGCGCTAAACATTAGTAAGCAGCTCATAATCATCCTACGAGTGAAATGATACCACGATGCTGATGGATGCCATATAGCGCCCTCAACGAACAAGAACATTTCCGTGGTGGAGGTGGAAAAGAGGCTTATTCATCTAATGTCGACGATCGCACTTTCCACGAAGACCAACTTTGGCCTTTTGCTGAGTCTGTCAAAGCTGGGGTCGGTAGCGTCATGTGCGCTTACAACAGAGTCAATCAGACCTCCGCGTGCGAGAACCGACACCTTTTGAACGACATTCTCAAGGAGGAGTTAGATTTCCAGGTAGGTGGTTATGCTACTTTTGTTTGACCCAAGTAAACTGATATGGTGATTGAAGGGTTTCGTGCTGTCTGATGCGACAGCCATCATATCGCTGTACGCTAGCGTAATGAATGGCGCTGATGTTAACATGCTCGGTATATACAATAATTTTTTGATTATGCCCTTTAGTCTATGGTAGCTAATTTTAGCCTCTGCGTTGTAGGATTCGTCGCTTGTAAGTCTCGCTGGCTGTCAGGGCTGATGAAAACCGGGGCACATAATTGACATTGTCTGCAGATGGTGATCCTGACGAGGGAAATCCAGCTACGGCCAATAACTCGTACTGGGGTTTGCAGCTCGGAGACGCTGTAAGAAACGGCACCATCCCGGAATCGCGGTTTGACGATATGGTGCAGTGGTTTCCACTTCTATATCCATGTACGTCGTGGAACTTAACTCTCGTACGATGTAGGTTACGCGTCTCATGGCTGCGTACTATCAGTTTGGTCAGGACAAAGGCTTCCCCGCTGTTAAGTGCGATGCTCTATTGCGCTGACGGCGATCAATTGAGCTCACACGACCTTACATCGAATAGCTTCGACTATGCTACTGAAGAAACTTCCGTCAATGGCACAATTGTTAACGAACACGTTAATGTTCAGGGCGACCACTACAAGCTCATCAGAGAAATTGGTGCAGCTTCAACTATCCTGCTTAAGAACACCAACAAAAGTCAGTTCTCAAGCTTATGTGTGTGCTCGACTGTTGCTGATGGTGCCCCGTACATTTAGCCCTGCCTATGGACTTCGGCAAGGTCAAGAATTTGGCGATTCTAGGTAGTGATGCCGGCCCGAACCCGGATGGTCCTAACTCTTGTAAGGACCGGGGTTGTGACCGAGGGACCCTCGCACTCGGATGGGGTAGTGGCAGTGAGTTTCAAATATTTCATGTTGCTTTATCTTCTTTCAGTTCTCACGTAATGTGTTTGCAGCTGCCAACTTCCCCTACCTGGTCACACCCTACGAAGCCATCCAAACCTATGTTCACGGTAAACAACCTGATACCATCATCCAGTCCGTATTCGACGACTTTGATTATGCCGCTGTCGACCAGACTGCCAGTCAAGCCGATACGTGCATGGTGTTTGCGAATGCCAACTCGGGTGAAGGGTGAGTCCAGTTGGAGCTTTGTGGTGTGACTCAAGTCATGGAGTTGATTTACAATGTTTTCAGTTACATTACTGTTGATACCAATGCCGGTGATCGTAACGTAAGTGTCGAACATCCTTCAGATATCTCCTCTTTCTATTTCGATAACCAAGAGCGTTCCGGTTTCGATGAAAGTGTGTTTCGGCGGGTCTATTTCCGTGGGGTTCAACTGGGAACTGATTCTACCTGTCTCTTGTAGAACCTTACTCTCTGGCATGGTGGTGATGACCTCATTCTCATCACTGCCTCCCAATGCGCCAACACCATTGTTGTGCTCCATACCGTCGGCGCCGTGCTCGTAGAGCCTTGGTACGACCACCCTAACGTCACTGCCATCGTGTACGCTGGTCTTCCAGGCCAGGAGAGCGGAAACGCATTGCTCGACGTGCTGATCGGTACCGTGAACCCGTATGTATCCCTTGTAACTATTTTCTCGTTTGACGCTGATGCACTTCTGTCTACGAATCAGTTCCGGTCGCTTGCCATATACCATTGCCAAAAACCGATCAGATTACCCGTCCGGCATCCTCGTATGTCCCTCTTTGGATCCTCCTTAGCGTGATGTTCATCTACAATTCTTCGCAGTACACTGTGTCCGATACATCCTCGGATTACATTCCACAAATCGACTATACAGAGAAGCTCAGTGTGTATCTCCTGCTTCCCGTTATACCATGTTTTTCTGATCTATGTGTTCTCCAGACATTGACTACCGTCATTTTGACAGCGCAAATATTGAACCACGCTACGAGTTCGGTTTTGGGATGAGCTACACGAACTTTAGCTACTCTGGCTTGTCCGTGAAAATGCTCGCGACCGCCAGTAGTTTAGCAAGCGACCAAGGCACCACTCAGCCCGGAGGCATAACTTCGCTGTATGCTGATGCCGTTACCGTGAGCTTCACTGTTAAGAACACTGGCGCGTATGATGGCAACGAGGTCGCACAGCTCTATCTTGTGCGCATCATGTTCTTATGCTCGTGGTGAACTATTTATTGATCAGATGGCATAAAACAGGGTTTCCCAGCGTCGGCCCATGAACCGCCTCGGGTCCTCAGAGGATTCGAGCGTCAACTTATTAAGAAGGGCCAAAGTGCCAAGTTTTCTATCAGTCTTCGCGTGAAGGATAGATATATCAATTTGGTGAGTTGTTCAGGTTGGAGTCTCATTCAACCTGGCTTGAATGGTTCATTCGCAGGGACACCCCAAGTCAGGGTTGGGTCATTCCTGATGGTAAATTCACGATCTATATTGGCTCGTCTTCTCGCCAGCTACATTTGACCAAAACTTTCTCCCTTTGATTAATGGACGATTTTTCAATCAAAGAAATTGAATTGTCTTGGGTTCTTGTGCTTTATACCCGCAAATGATCTGTTGTCTTTTATGTTGTTTCAATGTCAATCTCCCTGTATTCTTGTCGATCTGATGCCCTGGGGTAGCCTGGTAAAGAAGTTTGGCTGTCGCAAACAGTCTTCTCACTGTCAACTCACTGTCCAGTTTATGAGTAAATATAAACGCCCAAGATAAGCCTTATCGGGTAACGGCAAATTTTGTGGCATCTCGAAATTTTTAACACGGTCAATTTTGAAGCTATCAAAAATCTGTCTTGTGAATCTCTTTAGACCATTAAAACAAAGCTTTTCACAAGAGGAATATTCCGAGGTTTTACCCTCACTTCCCTGAGTGTTTTGGGAGGAAAGACTGGAAAAAGAAAAAGATATCAGAAAGGGAAAATCGTTGCAGCCCTCCCTCCTGCTATAGTATGAACGACACATTTCCAAAATAGGTTCCTTTTGCCGATTCGAGTCTCGGGTGATATGCAAATACTGTATCAAGTTATGTTTAGCAGTGTTTAGCGCTAAGCGCGTCGCCACCGCCACATTGCAGCATAATTAAACAGGAAAGGCAGTGTCACTGTGGGACTCGACGCGGTCTCTGAATGCCGCTAAGAAAATAATGTCGTTAACAATAGACAGACATAAATGAGATGGATTTGAGTGATATCGTCGGATCAAAGTTGAAGATGGTGAATGGCAGGAAGAAGCCAAGGTTAATTTTAGCATAAGGCTCGGCTCGCATTTCGGCTTAACCAGTTGAACCGTGTAAGTGTTCCTTCGCGTCACCGTTTCCATGCGATTCAACCTTATCCACCGACCACCACCCGCACTTTGCCCGCACTCCTGGGTTCACCTCAGACACCTGAGTCCCTTACCCACTCATGGCGTCCTATGACAACCTAAACAGTCATTCAAACTCCCCCTATGGCCAGGGCCCGTCCCCCGTAGGCTCAGGGGAGCCTAACAGGTTCGAATCAACAGGCTATATTGCAGGTCATCCCCCAGCAAAGAAGGGAATCAGCACCTGGATTAAAGTCGGTATTCCTCTCCTTATTCTTGTCATCATCGGCGCTGTCGTGGGTGGGGTCGTTGGCAGTCGACACCACAATTCTTCTTCATCTTCTGCAGCGAGTGCGAGTGCAGCAGCCAGTTCTGCCGCCAGCGCTAAAAACGAGCTTGGGGTATTCCCTACAGCTACCAACAGCGAATACATGCTCCCCATCTATCCCTCTACAACCAACACCGCCGTATTTACAACACCCACATTTACTGGGTCTTCCGATTCATCTCTCACATGGCCCAAAGATCCTTTCCAACCATCCAATCCCAGCGCGACGTCTGTACGGTCTAATCGTCCCCGTCTAATCTTTCCCGAGTACAAGTGGCAGGCTCTACCTGACCTCATCGCCAAGGACCCGTACCTCACGGCGTGGAACGATACTATCTTCGGCAATGCCTCGACCTTTTTGAACCAACCGCCTGTTACATACTTTATGGACGGTAGCAGTGGTATCCTAGACTGCGTGCGAGATATTAAGCGGCGGGTCAAAGCATGGGGATACGCCTATCGCATGACCAACGACACGACGTGGTCCAACCGCGTGTGGACAGAACTGCAGCATGCCGCAGGCAACGGTTCGACTCCCTTCGGTCCCAACGACCCCACCAGATGGAATCCTAAACATTTCTTAGACGTAGGAGAGATGTTGGCGACGTTTGCCATCGGTTACGACTGGCTATACGATGCCTGGACGTCGACGCAGCGAGAGCAGCTTCTATCTGCAATGATCACATACGGGCTTAACAATGCTGTAGAGGCGTACGGCGCAGATGCGCTTGGGTACGGGTGGTGGAAGACCAATATTCAGGGCAATTGGAATTGTGTGTGTAATAGTGGGATCACTATGGCTGCGCTTGCGATCCTGGGAGACGATACGAGCGGGACGGCATCTCAGCTTCTTGGGCTGACTATCCCCGATGCTAAACAGAATTGCGCGTTTGGCCCATCGAGTGATGGCACTTGGTCAGAGACGGCTAATTACTGGTACTTCGGTACCACCGGACATGCCGAGATGACGTCGTCCCTCTTGACCGCTACTGGGTCTGACTACGGTCTCCTTGATGTTAACCCCAATCTCAACCGTACGGGCCATTACCACATGTACGTCCTGGGCATGACATCGCTGTTCAACTACGGCGATCACGGTCCCAACAAGTTCTCCACCAACGCCAATTCCATGTTGTTCTACGGTGCCGAGTTCCAGAATGCTGCTTATCAGCTGTTCCAACGCGACCAATACGATGCACCGGAACCATTTGGTGTGAGCTGGTATGATCCGAGCGTGACGGGCGCATTTTGGGATGGCCTGCCATTAGACAGCCACTTTGATAATGTGACGGATGGGTGGGGTTCCATGAGGAGTAGTTGGACGGATGACACTGGGGTATATATTGCGATGAAAGCCGGGACGAATGTGGGGCATCAGACGCACAATGACTTGGACGAGGGAGATTTTGTCATGGATGCCTTGGGACAGCGTTGGGCCGGTGAACTAGGGTCGGGAGACTATCTCTCCGCAGGCTATTTTAGCACCGATGCGCAGGACAGCCAACGATGGCTCTACTACCGCAAACGCACAGAAGGCCAGAATTGTATCCTGGTCGGTGCGCAGAACCAGCTCGTCACAGCAGCGCCCACAACCAATTTCGGCACCACCGGAGAGGCTCAAGGGTCTAGTACGGTGTATTCCGTCCCGCAGACGTCTACTGCATACTTCACAGCTGACCTGACGAGCGCGTACGGTAATGTTACTAGTTACCAACGCGGAATCCGCATGATCAACGGGCGGAAACAGATCCTGTTGCAGGATGAGATCAACGCCTCCGCTTCTGTTATGTGGAGGATGCACACCAACGCTACTGTAACTATCAATTCTGATGGCGTCTCTGCGACTCTCCAACTCGGCGGTCAGACGATGACCATGACCATTTTGTCGCCGCCTACAGGAACCAATCTAACAACGATGGCAGCCGTACGCCTTGCTTCTGACCCGCCTACACCTGCAGGCTCGCCGGATCAGCCTAACCCTGGTGTGACGGTCGTAGTAATTAACCTCCCTGCCGGAACATCCCAATTACAGGTTCTCTTCAACCCGCAATGGAGTGGCATGTCGGCCAGTGCTTACAAGACTCCTCAGTTTGTTGCGATAAACTCTTGGTCTACGACTAGTCATCCTTGAAGGACTTAGTGACGTTCATTGAATATTACTGCTTGACGATGGTGGACAGTTTACGCCTTTTAATTATGCATTTCAATGGACTATACATATATTCTGCTATACTTCCCAACCTCCGCCGGTCTCTACGCTATTTCATGTATATGAACGATACCAACAAAGCTCCGTAACCACATCATTATTAATCTTTCGTTTTCTGACAATCCTTTCTTACTGTGTTGCCAGGGCATCGAATCAACAAGGATACAGGGAGATTGATATTAAAACAACATAAAAGACAGCGGATCATTTGCGGGTATAAGCACAAGAGCCCAAGACAATGAATTTCTTGGATTGAAAAATCATCCATTAATCAAAGGGAAAAAGTCTTGGTCAAATGTAGCTGGCGAGAAGACGAGCCAATGTAGATCGTGAATTTACCATCGGGAATGACCCAAGCCTGACTAGGGGTGTCCCTGCAAATGAATCATTCAATCCAGGTTGAATGAGGAGACTCCAACCTGAACAACTCACCAAATTGATATATCCTTCACGCGAAGACTAATAGAGAACTTGGCACTTTGGCCCTTCTTAATAAGTTGACGCTCGAATCCTCTGAGGACCCGAGGCGGTTCATGGGCCGACGCTGGGAAACCCTGTTTTATCCCATCTGATCAATAAATGGTTCACCACGAGCATAAGAAAATGATGCGCACAAGATAGAGCTGTGCGACCTCGTTGCCATCGTACGCGCCAGTGTTCTTAACAGTGAAGCTCACGGTAACGGCATCAGCATACAGCGAAGTTATGCCTCCGGGCTGAGTGCTGCCTTGGTCGCTTGCTAAACTACTGGCGGTCGCGAGCATTTTCACGGACAAGCCAGAGTAGCTAAAGTTCGTGTAGCTCATCCCAAAACCGAACTCGTAGCGTGGTTCAATATTTGCACTGTCAAAATGACGATAGTCAATGTCTGGAGAACACATGGATCAGAAAAACATGGTATAACGGGAAGCAGGAGATACGCACTGAGTTTCTCTGTGTAGTCGATTTGTGGAATGTAATCCGAGGATGTATTGGACACAGTGTACTGCGAAGAATTGTAGTAGATGAACATCACGCTAAGGAGAATCCAAAAAGGGACATACGAGGATGTCAGACGGGTAATCTGAACGGTTTTTGGCAATGGTATATGGCAAGCGACCGGAACTGATTCATAGACAGAAGTGCATCAGCATCAAACGAGAAAAAAGTTACAAGGTAGACATACGGGTTCACGGTACCGATCAGCACGTCGAGCAATGCGTTTCCGCTCTCCTGGCCTGGAAGACCAGCGTACAAGATGGCAGTGACGTTAGGGTGGTCGTACCAAGGCTCTACGAGCACGGCGCCAACGGTATGGAGCACAACAATGGTGTTGGCGCATTGGGAGGCAGTGATGAGAATGAGGTCATCGCCACCATGCCAGAGAGTAAGGTTCTACAAGAGAAAATAGGTCTAGAGGAGATATCTGAAGGATGTTCGACACTTACGTTACGATCACCGGCATTGGTGTCCACAGTAATGTAACTGAAAACATCATAAATCTGCTCCATGTCACACCACAAAGCTCGAACTGGACTCACCCTTCACCCGAGTCGGCATTCGCAAACACCATGCACGTATCGGCTTGACTGGCGGTCTGGTTGACAGCGGCATAATCAAAGTCGTCGAATACAGACTGGATGATGGTATCAGGTTGTTTACTGTGAACATAGGTTTGGATGGCTTCGTAGGGCGTGACTAGGTAGGGGAAGTTGGCAGCTGCAAAAATATTGCGTGAGAATTGAAAGAAGAAAAAGCAACATGAGATATTTGAGACCCACTGCCGCTACCCCACCCGAGTGCGAGGGTCCCTTGGTCACAACCCCGGTCACTACAAGAGTTCGGACCATCCGGGTTCGGGCCAGCATCACTACCCAGAATCGCCAAATTTTTAACCTTGCTCAAGTTTATAGGCAAGGCTAAATGTACGGGGCACTGTCAGCAATAGCCGAGCACACACATAAGCTTTGAGAACTGACTTTGTTTGGTATTCTTAAGCAGGATGGTTGAAGCGCCGCCAATTTCTCTGATGAGCTTGTAGTGATCGCCCTGAACATTAACGTGTTCGTTGACAATTGTGCCATTGACGGAAGTTTCTTCAGTAGTGTAGTCGAAGCTATTCGATATAAGGCCGTGTCAGCTCGTCGATCGTCATCAGCGCAATAGAGCATGCGCACTTGACAGCGGGGAAGCCTTTGTCCTGACCAAACTGATAGTACGCAGCCATGAGACGCGTAACCTATATCGTACGAGAGTTAAGTTCCACGACGCATATAGATACAGGATTGGAAACCACTGCACCATATCATCAAACCGCGATTCCGGGATGGTGCCGTTTTTTACAGCGTTTCCGAGCTGCAAACCCCAGTATGAGTTATTGGCCGCAGCTGGGTTTCCCTCATCGGGATCACCGTCTGTAGACAATGTCAATTATATGCCCCCAGTTCTCATCAGCCCTGACAGCCAGCAAGACTTACAAGCGACGAATCCTAAAAGGCAGAGGCGAAATTAGCTATCATAGACTAAGGGGCATAATCAAAAAATTATTGTATATACCTGGCATGTTAACATCAGCGCCATTCATGACGCTAGGGTACAGCGATACGACGGCCGCCCAATCAGACAGCACGAAACCCTTCAACCATCATATCAGTTTACTTAATCCAAAAAGTAGCATAACCGCCTACCTGGAAATCCAACTCCTCCTTGAGGATGTCGTTCAAAAGGCGTCGGTTCTCGCACGCAGAGGTCTGGTTGACTCTGTTGTAAGCGCACATGACGCTACCGACCCCAGCCTTGACAGACTCAGCAAAAGGCCAAAGCTGGTCTTCGTGGAAAGTACGATCATCGATGTTAGATGAATAAGCCTCGCTTCCACTTCCACCGCGGAAATGTTCTTGTTCATTGAGAGCGCTACATGGCATCCATCAGCATCGTGGTATCATATCACTCATAAGATGATTATGAGCTGCTTACTAATGTTTAGCGCATGCGATGACTCCTTGGCTTTGGATTCCTTGGATGTTCTGGCTGGCGTGAACACCGGAAAGGAAAGGATCTGCTCCCCCTCCCTCCCAGTTCCGTCCAGCAGCCACGTCTCTCGCAAGATTCATCATCGGACCGAGCCTGTTATCCATCGAGTCAGTTTTACAACTGCAAGACGACAGCTACTCACGCAACATTGACACCTTTGCCTCTGAACTCGGCTCCCATTGCCGTACCACGTTTTAGCATAAGGTTCTTGTCCCACGTAGTGGCAACATTCACGGCGGAAGGGAACACGGAAGCGTAATCGGTATCGCGCACACCGACAGGGGAGTCTTCGAAACAGAATCCGTCAAAGTTGAGACGTGTCACACGACCTGTGTTGCCAACGCATCTATGTGTTATTATTATTTAGTCAGCACGTCGTTCGACGAATTGCATATGGATGACACGAACCGGCCGATAGTGTCAACTCCAGTGGTCAAGTTGACTTTTTCGTCGATAGTCAATTTAGAGACGAAAGCTTTAGCTTTCGCGACTGCAGCCGTCCAACCGCCATCGCCCGAAATGGGCTCTACAGAAGAGCGTCGGTCAAAATATTCGACGTATGGACTATAGAATGTCTTACTAGAATTGGGCAAGGTCGCGCCCGTCGGAGAAGTAACTGGGACAATGCCGGCAGCAGTCGAAGACGTCGTGGTCGTTGTGGTGTTAAGCGTTGTGTTGGAGCCACTGGAACCACGAAGGCTTGTGCCATTGCCCGAAACTTTTGGCGTCGACAGGGTTCCGTTTTTACTAGATGCAGGACTATCCAAGGGGGTTGTGCTGTTAGTTCCATTGGGCTGAGCAGCAGGGTGCGCAACAGTGCCTGCAGCAGTAGTTCCGTTGGCAGCCCCGGTGGGCTTGATGCCCAGAGCCCTAGCATGATGAGAAAATGGCCTTCTGACGTTGTGTTGCTGGTGTGCCAGGGTGAATGTTGCAAGAAGGCATGGCAAAAGAAGTGCCAGACTTTTCATGTCGAAGAGTTCAAAAGAATGTGTGTATGTCAAGGGAGTGTGGGTTGGAGGCTGACTTGTCAGTCCTCGACTGAGGTGCCGAGAGTTGATATGGGATGATGGTCGCCCACTAAGCTGCAGAAGCGGCTAAACATCGGGAGAGGCTTTTCATAGCTTACTTCGCTTCCAATCATGTGGGGCTTCTGACATCTTGCAGATCAACAATTTAGTTCCAGGTAACTGGTCCCGCGGGGTCACGATGCTGGGATCGCATGGCACATTGCGCGGTAAAAATAGGGATATGTTGGGGAGAATGATTTCTCGTGGTCTGCACTGAGAATGAAAGGGTTGGACGAAAGCCATTGTATATACGTAGAACCCGAATCAGGTAAGGTTTGCGCGGACGCAAAGCAATGATCTCAATTTGGAAATATAAATGAGTCCTGTTGATTCATGACAACCTGGCCATAGGCCCACAGCGCACAAACATAGCGAAACGTATACTGAAGCCAAGGTTTGAATGCAGGAGAATGGCAGGGTCCGAAGGCACAGACAGATTCGTTTTCCCGTACAGTTGCCAGCGTATCATATAACTCGACATCTCCTCCGGAGTCTTCACGCGGACCATTTTATTTTGAATCTTCTTGACGCCATGGTTTCTTGCGCTATGACCCCGGTGGTTTCAAAATTAAATTTTGTTCAGCGCCAGGCACAGACTTCTGCCGAAGTGAGCAGCTGGCTGGACCACCTTCGCAACGCACGCATGTACCTATCCGTTGCATCTTTAATAGAGCACCAATATTACCCCAATAAGTATCTTCACAACTGACCTTCGTAATTTATTCAAAAGCGATCCTTGGTTTGTACGATATTGATCTGCCAGTCCATCACGCCACACGACGGACACGACGTATCCAACAAAGATAGCTTCCAAAATGCAGGGAGAAGCCGACCTACCGTTAAGTTCGCTCCTAGCTTTACAACGGCTGGCTTTGAGCCCAGTTATGGGGGCTTCATTCCCGTAACGTGCCATCTCGACTGATCATAATTGCATTCGACAGTGCATGCCCCCCCATCTTAGAAACTGCGATGTTCAACTAGGAGAAACTGGAGACATGAATAGACGTATATGCTCTGAATCTGCGAAATGACAGGACAGACCCGGATTACATAAAAGATACAACTTACTTGCGACTAACTGGCCGTTTTTAGCCTACAAACCTGCGGGTACCAATACAATTCCTAGTAGGACAGTGACACTGGTGCTTGCTAAAATATTAGTTTCCATGGTTCCTTATACCATTTACACTCCTTGCTAGCACAGCGCCAACCTTCATAAGACCCTAAAACTCTGCTGAATGGCTGGATGGCACGAAATGTTTTGATCAGATCAGGCAGTTTGATGGTGGATTCAGGTGTACAGACTTACATTCGGTATCTTGAATGTTAGGTCCACTAATATGCATGACCATGTCAGGCATTGCAAGAGCAGCTTTGACAAACTGTCGAGTGCCCTTTGCAACAGCAGTCTCAGACCTCTGAGCACCCTTTGGAACTAGTGATGTGCCGGGCCCGGCTTGGGCTTAAGCCTCAGGCTTGGGCTGGGCTTTAGAGGGCTTGGGCTTGCTGAAACTCAAGCCCGACCCTGAGCTGAGGGCCGGGCCTGGCTTGGGCTTGGTTGGGCTTGAGCCCGGGCTTACATCCCAAAAGAGTAACTGGCTGGAATAACCCCGTAAAACTTCAATATAAGTTGGTGTGCAGAAAGTGACATAATTATGTAGTACTATAGC
>KN832990.1:232214-255518 GCA_000827315.1 Piloderma croceum F 1598
TGTCAGGTCAACAAAAGTGTTCTCTGTATTTATATTATTTTTTGATGACAAAATCATTGTTCACTTTTGTTGACCTGAGAATAATTGGTGAAATCATATTCTGACAATAGTTATGTCCCCCTAAACAAATATGTTATTCAGATTTAGATTATATCCTCCAGATAAATTCTGAATACAGCTTATTCTTTTGGGTTATTTCCAGTAGCCAAAGTGCAGCAATAAGCTTCTTTTTTTTTTTTTGCAATAGTATTCTAAATCTGTCAGCAGGAAATATCCTGTGAGGTCCCAGGTGATGGCTTATTCTTTTGTCTGCCTTGAATAAATAATTCTGGAATCTAATTCTCACTTTGGTTATCTCCAGTAGCCCAAGGTATAACATTTATTTATTTATTTTTCATAGTAGTATTTTAATTCTGGCAAAAGTAAATATGCTGTTATGTCCTAGATGTCACATTGCACACACTATGTACTGTTTAAAAATTGAAATAAAAGCCAAGGCTGACTTGTACATGCCATGCAAAGCAATGGCCCACTCCACCAACACCCGAGACATGGGAGATTATCTCCCCTGAGAGTATTTTAATTATGTCTGTAAAAATATATATAGATTAAGGTTTAACCTGCATATGTGGTAAATAAGTAATTAAAAAATCAAATTTTGTCTATTGTTTTGTCCTCCAAACGCAATCTGATTGCATTCACGAAGAACAATTAGATTATTGATTAGTGAAATAGTTAAATTTTGTTACCAGGAAATTTTCTAATTATGAACAAGGTAAAAATGTAAATACAGATTCTGATTTTGTAATGACTTATTTCCCTTGAACATAATCAATGGAAATGTGATTCTGAATATCTTGCTCAATTGAAATTTGACCCCTTTAGTGCTACAATGGATTGATAGGTGAGACAAAGGCCTACAATTCTAGGTACCAACAATTTTAGTCTGAGAAAAACTGGGATGGCGGAATGACTTCATGTTTCCATTGATTATTTTTTGGGGAAATAAGTCATTACAAAATCAGAATCTGTATTTACATTTGTACCTCATCCATAATTAGAAATTTTCTTGGTAACAAAATTTAACTATTTAACTAATTAATAATCTAATTGTTCTTTGTGAATGCAATCAGATTGTGTTCGGAGGACAAAACAATAGAGAAAATTTAATTTTATAATAACATATTTACCACATACACAGGTTAAACCTTAATCTATATATTTCTTACAGACATAATCAAAATACTCTTGGGGGAGATAATCTTCCATGTCTCAGGTGCAAGTAGAAGTTCATATGAGGATGATGGGGAGATGCAAGGAGGAAAGAGCACTGCCACTTGTGGACCAGAGTTTCAAATGGTGAACAGGTTGTATTTGGTCATGTGATGTGCTGCCACACTCAAAAACTTTCTAAGTCCACCAGACAAGAAATATTGGTTATTTTTGTATACTACCTACACAGTATTGACATGAAGCACTAAGTAATAATTATAACACTGAATTGCTGAGCAAATATGGCTCAGCCAGACTATAACTGAGAAAAAGAAACTAATTAATTAATTAATTAAGGGCCAAGCACCCGAAACCGAGCCACTGAGGCTCAATTTCGGGCGCGCTGTCGGAAATGGGGGTGGAGAACGGCGGAGGGAGGTGGTGCGGTGGTGCTGACGAGGTGGTAGTGGTAGTGGGGCGTTGCGTTCGCAAATGCGAGGCGGGAGAAGGGGCTGAGGGCCCAAAATCTGAAATCGAGCCACTAGGGCTCGATTTCAGGCGCGCCGTTGGAAATGGGGGTAGATAGCGGTGAGGGGAGGTGGTGCAAGGGTACGGATGAGGGGGTGGTGGTGGTGGGGTGTTGCGTTCGCAAATGTGAGGCGGGAGAGGGGGGTTTGGGCTAAAAGGCCAAAACCGAGCCGTCATGGCTCGATTTCAGGTGCACCGTGCAAAACAGCGAAGGGGGATGGTGCGGAGGGGTGGTGTGGTGGTGCGTATGAGGTGGCGGCGGTGGTGGGGCTGTGCGCTCGGGAAATGCAAGGCAGGGAGGGGGTTTGGGCCAAAATCCGAAACCGAGCTGTTGCTGGCTCGGTTTAGGGCGCGCCGTGTGAAACAGCGACGGGGGATGGTCCATAGGGGTGGTGTGGTGGTGTGTATGAGGTGGTGGTGGTGGTGGTGGGGCCGTGCGCTCACGAAACGGGAGGCAGGAAGGGGGTTTAGGCCGAAACCCAAAACCGAGCTGTTGTGGCTCAATTTGGGGCGCACCGTGTGAAATGGCGACGGGGGATGGTGCGTAGGGGTAATGCGGTGGCGCGTACGAGGTGGTGGTGGTGGTGGGGTTGTGCGTTCACGAAACACGAGGCGCGGAGCGGGTGGGCCAAAAAACCCGAAACCGAGCTGCCGTGGCTCAGTTTCGGGCTGCAGTGGGGCTGCAAGAGGTGGAGAGGGGAGCTGTGGGGTTACAGCCCCCCCTCCCGTGCTAAACTATAGAGAGGGGATGGGGGGTGAGGTGGTATGGTGGGTGGTGGTGGTGGTGGTGGTGGTTTTGCTTACCTGTCACCTGGTGCCCCTCCTGCTTCTCCCTTTATGCTCCACCCACTCCCCTCCCCTCTCTACCCACTCCTGACCCTCCTTATAGCCCATTGACAGGCTCTGTGACAGTCGTTTGCAGTCGGTCGTGTGTTTGCAGTGGACGAGAGAAACACGTCAAGTTGACGTGTTTGGCGGAGTTTCAAACTCCGACCAATTGCGATCGCATTTACAGGCTTCCTAAAATCGTAAAAATAATTACATGTACTTAGATTAGAATGTATCTACAGTTTTAATTTGTATAATTCTGATCTGTGGGCTTTGCTATGTGATCATTTCATTTGAGAGTTACAGAATTTCCTTTTATATCGAAAATACACGTCGGTTTTGCTGTTTTACTTATCTACACTACAAACAGCAGTCTCACGGTAAGGAATTAAGTGTCCCACGGTACTCGATGCTCACGTTAGGATCAGAATTTCACTTAGAAACCCGGGTTAAAAGAACGAGTTTTAAATTATCATTTAAAGACTCATAACAACAGTAACTTGAGATGAATAAAGTGGAATGCTAGACAGTGAAAATGTCAACGGCCATTATGTAATACAAGTTGAAACGAGAAAGCACTTCGACGTATATACCCATATTCTCTACTTCTGTCCTTGCTCCATCCAATCAACTGCTTCACAACCGTTCAAGCAGCCCGCAACATCGGCTGCTCTAATAAAATGGCTTCTGCCCTGAATTATTAGGCGTGCGTTCCAGAGTGAGCCGTAGCCAGTACAAGCTCTCCGCTGAATAAGTCCATGGGCCAAGAGTGTATATAAATGATCCAATGCCGACTAGATACGTGGCTATTATAGCTGTGTGAGTGTAAAACACCCATCAGAATTGTGGCCAAAAGACAATCGTAAGGCATATACCATATTTCCTCCGAGGCCATCGTTTCATTTCGGCAGTGATCTGTGGCAGTCCTATCACGTTGCAAAAACTATGCGCAACAAGAGGTGGGAAGAGAGAGCCCGTGCGGATGAATAAGAAAGAGCAATATGCACCGAACAGAGTGGTGTAAGCGAATTGGAAAACTGAAAAATTGGGATAATAGATGATTGATGTGGGGATCGGGACAGTAAATTTGGACGTACGACAGATGATGACCGCTCGTTTGGCAGCAACGGCTGTTTTTCCATAGCGATTGAAAATATCCCATGCATGGTGTATATGTGCTGTGTGACAAAATGCGGGTTTTATTGAGTGTATTGGTACTCTGCATTGGCATTAAGTACGTACCAGCACCAAATGACATTGGGCTGAGGAAGACCATACTAATTATCGATGCACCGGACAGCTGATAGACAGACAGAACGCAAGCGCGGAAGACAAGTTCCTCGGTAATAGGTGCCTATCGTTGGCATAAAGTGCGAAACATTCAATTAACACGGACAGAAAGGAGGATGGCGAGTTACTTACGAAGATGTAATTTCTTATACCTTGCCACGACATAAATGTAGGTACAAAGTCGTATTTTATCGAGTATTTTCGTTGGAATGGTAATGTTTCGGACAAGTAACGGACGTAAAGAGGGCCAAGGAACAGAATTGGGGTGACAAGGTACGGGTATATTGATAGATCATCGAATGTCAGACCCAGTCGCGTAAGAGAAGACTCCAGAGTGATCGACGTGCTCTAAGTCCGAAAGAAAAAAAAGAGATAAGAGCGCAATTATCAATGTGACTGATACAGCTCACATGCTCTACATCGCCAACAAAGCACTTCACAACTCCGATCACACCGATACAACAAACGAGCGTTGCAAAGCCTACAGCGACCAAACGGGCTTTGATGACATCGGGATCGTCTCTCCACCTTTCGTCTTGCTCCTTTAGTCTGGCTTGACCATTCGCGACGTGTATCACCTTTCCTGAAAACGAAAGACGAGAGTTTTTCGACAAGTAGATGGACCCGACGTATCCAAATACAAAAGACAAGCTGAGAAGGTGTGCAAAGGTGGTGGAGAGAGGTGGGACAGGGAATACTAATGGCATGACCTGATGCAAGGATGAAGGAGACGAGTCTTTGGAATATTCTAGCGGACATTGGGCGCTTGTACATACAATTGTCAGGTTTCACGTGGACTTGACCATCCATCTACCGTATTACTCAAGGCAAAGTCAAGAAACTCGAGTAATAACTAATAGGAGTCAAGGGAGAAGTCTACGATGTGTTACATAGTACAAGGCTGCGTTGAAATGGGCGTCTACTCAAATAGCTTGTGGTAGGCCTCCAGAATGCGTTTCTGTATACCCGGCCCAATGACCCTCACCAAATACAACACTGCTATAGGACCATTCACCCACACAGTTTCCCTCACCTGCGTCCCCTTGGTCCCATCCTCCAAGTCTACCTCCTCGAATGTGCGCAATTTCAACTCCTCAGATCCAGTAGCAGGGACCTTGCCTTCAAAGACCACCATCCGCGCATCGTCATCCACAATCTGTGCACAAGTCATCGACAAAGGGCTGTTTACCAGCCCATATAGAAGAGACACTGTGCCCTCGACCTTGAATTTTACTCTCTCAACTATTTTCCCAGTTCTAATCGTTTCGCCGCTCTCGGCATAAGACACTGCATCCATTTCCCGCAGCCACGGAAGGCTATTCATTTCTGGGGTATAATTGTGGGAAACGAGAGGTGCTAGGCCGCCTGGCGGGAGTGTGACATGATCGGATGGAAGGAGAGTGAATCTGTTTGTATTAGGATTGAGAAGCTGGACTCGTTCGATTTGCTTCAAGTCGGATAGAACGGGGTAAACGACTGATAATGGCTGTCTGAGAATCACCGTGTGTTCCATGGAGAAAGACATGATTATTGTCTGTACATAAATAAATAAACTGGCACCGCTTCCTTGAGCGAAGCAACACGGCTTGTGACCTTACATAGTAGTCTGTGACATCACATCATGTTCACCGTGACGGCGGCAGTGCAGATCTGTACTACGCTACGCTTTCCTGTGTCGATTCAAAAAGACACAAAGTTATGATGGAGATTATTGACTCAACCTTAACGAACCAGCTCTTGATGCAACTGTAGTGTGGTCCAGGCAGTGACTGCGTTCGATTCTGACCACAGGCACACCGTGACCTGGGCATTCCATGATGCAACTCGATTCTGACCCCAAGAACTGGCATAGATTACGGGCATGGACGCAGTGTCAAAAGTGTCATATCGAAGCACAGAGAAGCCGTGTCATTTAACTGGCCAAGGTCCCGATTATACCAAAGCAGGACTATTTGAAAGGTGGGTCTTCTGGCGACGTGTTTTCAATGTCTCGTTAACGGAATCCCCACGTCGAAATTTATCTACCAAGAGTGCCTTAATATTGACTGCCTTCCAGAATATAAATATCGAAGAAGCGACTGAGTCCTCTTCGCAGATGAATGACAGGTTGTGCACAGTTTACATAACGAGAAATTACTCACTTGATGGGCGCCCGTCGTACAAGATCGATGGTGCCTGTCGATAACCACAAGACAAAAACGTTTGCACCTGTTTCATGTCCCCCAATATGACCTTATGGGTTCAGAGGGAGGTTTGATTTGGTGCCTCCTCGCTTGCTCGCTGCATCCATTATGATGTCTAAGTCCAGGCCTATCGTACGCGTGCTCCTTTTCATCCTCATCCTTGTAACGTCGGCAAAAATAGCCATAGCATCACCTCCCCTTGGTCATCGTTCAACGCAGCCCTTCTGCGTGAACCAGACCCCGCCAGACTCAGACCTCTTGGGCTTGGGCGTTCGCATCGGCGTGTACCTTCAGATTGCAGCTTTGATGCTAGCCGTCTGTTGCGGCAAGTCTGATACGTTATCCGCGATTCCTGCAGCGCTCATGACAACCCTGACGCTCAATATCGTCCTTTCCATGAAAGCCAGTACAAACGTCTTCGGTAGCAATCCCGTCGTGCAGGATTTCTGGGTAACGCAGTGCCAGCTCTACCTCCTCGTCACCATATTACCCTACATGTTTCTATTCGGCCACTGGCATCATAGAATACTCGGTGTTACGAAGTGCGCCCTACTATTGTTGGCGACAGTATATACGTATGCGCAGACGTTATGGTTTTGGACTAGCGGGTACAAGAACAGCGATGAGGTCGTGTGTGGGGTGGCAGAGACGATGCTGTTCGGTCGTTATTCGCTGTTCACCGATCATGGCCGTTACGCCATCTTTGTTATCTATGCCTTCGGTATTCTGATCATGCTGATCATGCTGCCAAACTTCATTCGTGGGCGCCCGGGGTATTTTTCCCCTTTGATCGGGATGGTATCGAGGAAGTCGGAATCGGTGAAGGCGGTGGCATTAGGTTTGGTGTGTATACCGTGGGCTGGAATCGTTCTGGCTATGATCGAGGGCACTGTCAGGAGAGGAACTCAGGGTGAATGGGTGTCAATAACGGGCCAGTGGTTGGCGTTGGGAGTAGGCTTTTGTACGGCGGCGGAAGCGGCATGGCATGCCCTCCGGAGTATCTACCGTGAGCTATTGGGGGGTTCATTCCATGAAGAAGATGACCATAAAAGTGATAAGAGATGGATACCTCTGCCTCAGCGACAACAAAGTAAGGATCTGACATGTATGGCTCCTGAAGGACTACTCTCGGACGCTTGAATATCGTCTGTCTTATTGTCAATACACTTTGTACACCACATGTAAATAATTAAATAACATATACATAGATTTATGAAGCTAGCTGGATCAAAAAAGTATCGCGCGAAAAGGCTCGAAATAAAGCCCCCAAGGGCTGATACTCGAGCACATGGAAACGTCAGGTTGACTGAGTTTAAAAATGAAAATACTAGGCGGTCATGCGTTTTCGGCAATATTTATTATCTGTGACTACAGAATTTACATGGGATTGGAATACATTTCCCCCGGTGGGACAAAGAGTCGAGCAAGGGCTGCCGATAGCCAAGACTTCCTTGGAACGATCAACTAGCCAGCAATTGATATACAAGAAGGACAAGTTTTAGAAACGGTTCACAGGAAACCCGAGAAAGACATAAACTCGCGAAACAGTAAAATGGGGAATCGAATGTAAAACTGAATCAAATTAATCCGTAGGACCGAGAGTTCAAGATTCCCGTGGAGACATTGACGTGGCAGTTAGAATGAAGTCGGGAAAGACCATTTCCATCCCTTAGTTGATCCGCAGCTTCTTAAACCTTGAATACTCTCGCATTGTAGACTTGATATCGCCTAGGATGAGGCAAAAATTGAATGTTTCGTCTAGATAACGCCATCAGACAGTAAGAATTTAAGGCAAAATCAGACATATGGGCGATTCGAAGGGGCTCTCTCCACCAAATAAGGATCTGGGTGATGTCGCTGATCATGCGGGTAAGTAAGAGCATCCTGGGAAATGCAGTTGTTGCCGGAAGAAACACCAAGACCAGTCCTTGTGGCATCGTTCTCACGAGTTGTGAAAAGCTGAACGCCACTAGTGGCAATTGGGATGTGTGACGCCGCTGACCAACCGGTGGCACAGTAAGACGCACTGTGAATGATGTTAGGGCATGTCGTTTGGGGATATTGGGGAATAGTTTACTTCTCATGTGAACCCAGTCGTCCCTCAGAGCCAGCAGAAATACTGACATCTTGTCTGTGAGGTGGATTTTCCGATACCGGCCAGAACCCGGTCCTGCCATCGCCGTATTGCAGGTCGGAACGAACCATGTTAGTCACCGAATTTCGTTCAGTATAGAAAGTAGGTTGGATTCTGCATATGTGGGACGTCAGTCGTGGTGAGAGAACGGAATACTGTTGAACCTCACGCCAAAGCGTTGGGATTGTCAGGTTGGGAGGTGTCTCTAATGGGGTGTGTGAAAAGGTGCTACCAAAGGGTGGATGAGAGCCAACTCACGCTGGCCAGTGGCCATCGCTATTATATGGCTGCATTTCATTGTGGGAGACGCTACTAGTAGGAAAATGCTCGCTTTGTTTGATGGCAACAACATTGGCGCGTGGAAAGTCGAAGCGTGGTGCCAATAAAAACTCTTGCGACTTGTTTGTATAACGCAAGTGCATGGTGGGACAAAGAGGAAGAAGAGACTGCCGCGACAGAGGTTGGCAGGAAGTCCAAAATAGTCGCCAGTGACGAAGCAGAAAAAGGCGTGTGCAAGTAACTCAGAATTGAGATAGATAGAGAGAAGGGGGGGTGGGATGATCAATAACAAAGTTGGTGTCTTATACAATGATGTATTTGGGATGCCACGAGAAGAGTGCAAAGCGTCAGTTTAGGGCCTACTTTTCATTGTCCTCTCAATGTCCGTCGATTCGGTGGCAGGAAAAGGAAATGCGGTAGGCTATCGACAGACCTGACCTGAGTCAAGCAATGATTGTGAACCGTGGTGATATGTTGATGCCGGTAGTGCAAATCAGAAACAATTAATAAGAACGACGACGAGGCTTCAAGAACGAGATAATTTTCGTGCTGTCTCTTGGCCCGATGCTTCCACCCTCAATTTCGTTTATCGGTTGTACCATATTCCCCCTTCAGCATATCTGCCAGCTTCTCCGCAATCGCAATGATTGGAGCACAGGTGTGTCCTGATATGATGCGGGGCATAACAGATGCATCGCACACGCGGAGGTGCGGCACGCCGTAAACAGAAAGACTCGTGTCAACAACGCCACCGTCATCTTCGGCCCCAATCTTCGCAGTACCGCAAGGATGGTAGCAAGTGTTTGCCGAGTCTTTAAGATATTCCAAAATTTCATCGTCGCTGAGTTCATCTGCGCGCTTGGGCAATTCCCAGCTCACAAAGGCTCCGCTGCTTTTTACAATATCACAAGATTTCTTGAAGGCTCAAATGGAGAGTAAACGGTCATGCTCGGTGTTGAAATAATTCGCACAGATGACTGGCGGAGTGAAGGGGTTGTTGTCAGCCACAGCAATCGACCCGATTGACGAAGGCCGAAGGAGGATCTGCAGAAGGCTCCAATAGTCGGTGAGGTGATTAGTTGCGCGAGTCTGGCCTATATTTCGGGCTGAGCTAACAACGGTGATGATCTCGATGTCAGGTTCATACGGAGAGGAAGTCAGATCTTCAATCTTGTTGGCCATCTCTGGATCATCGTACGACCGCAACCACGCTGCTACCTGGATGAGGTTGGAGCCCAGCATACCGCTGCCATGTAGGAGCCACCTGATGAACCATTTGAGCGGAACCCTAGGCTTCCTTGTGTAGCCGACACCTGTGCCCTTAATAGAATTGACTGTCAATGGTATGAAGAGGTGGTCCTGTGAACGAGACGAATGTTACGATTGATAAATTACTTGTCACAGTTCTTTCACCTGAAGATTTGCGCCCACGCCAGGCAAATCTTTGACGACCTTTATGTCGTGTCGAGTCAACTCGCTTTCGGAGCCGATACCAGAGAGCTTCAGGAGTTGTGGTGTGTGGACTGCACCGCATGCAACGATAATATCTCTAGTAGCCTTGACGCGATATCGGATGGGTACATGGGGACCCGAGGCAAGTTCGACACCCCTAGCGACCGGTTTACCATCGGCAGCAGTATGCGTGATGATGCGCGTGACAGTCATACCCACCGAAATTTTGAGGTTCTTGCGACGACAAACGTCTTCCGTCAGATAGGCCGTAGCTGCGCTGGATCGTCGACCATCGCTGTCAATGAAAGTCTGGACTCGAGTTACGCCAATCATGCCAGTCTGACCGTGATTGATATCTGGCACAATGGGGATTCCAATGCTGTTACATCCGGAAATAAATGGCGGCAGGATTGATGAGGTATAGCTGGGGTAAGAAATTTGCCAAGGACCGTCTCTCCCGTGCCCTTTCTTGTCAATCGGCCAATTTGAACTCGGAGTAAAGTTTTCCGCTTTCCTGAAGTACGGCTCCAAATCCTTCCAGGCCCACCCGTGAGCTCCATACTTCTCTGCCTTCAGGAGAATCACACTATCAATATGAAATACCCAGACAAGGTGGAATAATTACACTTACCCATTCATCGTAATCTGCTGCTGCACCTCGATGATACACCCTGAGCTGATATTTAGCAGAACCTCGAGTAAGGTATAATAAGAGATAATCACAGTGCATTGATGGACGAGCAGCCTCCCAAGATTTTGCCCTGAGGCCAGCGTATCTCACGGTTATGCATGTTGGTTTCGGGAACCGTCTTTAAATTGTAATCGACCGCACTAGCAATCAACCGCGAATGACAGGCTGGTATACGTGAATTCAGAATAGCGAGATCGCTATGAGTTACGTCAGTGTGTGTTCTTTCCAGTACATAGTGTACACCCACCTTTTACCTGCTTCGATAAGCAAGACTTGTAGATTCGGATTTTCAGACAAGCGGCTGGCGAGTACACATCCTGCAGTACCACCGCCAATGATTACTACGTCGTACTCCTGTATGTTCGTTAGGTTGTCGTCTTCGGGTTGGCTAGTGATATTCTCGAACGGCGTCGCTAGAAGAGCCGGATTTGGTTCGCCAGGTAGGAAAGCAGGGCATAATGTAGATATGGCCCGGCGAGTGAGACGCCAGGCAATCCACAGACCACCTGCCATGCCAAAAGTGACAGCAAGCAATCCGACATTTTCGGTTTGAACAAGACGTTGGCGCTTGAGCAATGCTCCGACAAGTAATATCATCGAGAGAAACAGTACAATATGATGGGAAAGAGGTCGGAAAGCAACCCCATACTACCTAAGCTGAAGGTTCGGCGCAACCATAGTAGCGAGGGTCGGCGAGCATCCCCGGATGATAGTTATGATTTGTCCGATTGCTTTACACCTTCGAGCTGTGCAAATGTCCTGGACATGTGCCATGAACACCATAGGTTTCAGTGCCCTGGTAGATGCAGAAGAGAGACCAAAGAAGAAGCGCAGGGGTGGGGAAAAGATTGGAGATGTGAAGCTGACGCTTCAAGTTGGTTCGCATATATTGTGGACGGCAGGTTCAGCGTTGTTAGCGTGTCGTTGTCTTTGCACTCACTTCTCCTAGGTGATATTTTTCATCTGTATGATTCACTATTGGATCGGTGGCAATAATTGGCCACTTGCGGGGGACTAGCTGCCCAGGGGGACTAGTAAACTACGGACTTATGGCCTAAAAAATATCGGAAACGAATTGGACAAAAGAATTGTCAACTCTCTAGACCGAATGTTATCACTGTTAGTTTGTGCTCTAATATGTCTCGCCGATCGTATCATCTTCATACTTCCCAACTGCCAATCCTCCATTATCATTGTCCCACTTCTCGTACTTTTGAAGGAAATCATTCTGTATCCATTTATAACACCCGACACCTGCACTCCAGAAAGGCTTCATTGCTCGCGCGGCCAACAATGAAGCGCTATCCGTCCGAGGATGCTCATCAAGCATGTCGCGATTCTCCAAGAGGAATTTGAAGACAGGCCTGTCGGACCCGGTGATGACACTGTATACCTTATCAGAACAACCGTAAGCGAAAATGCTGTAGCGAGGATGTACATCTCTCAGATGGTTTATTGATCCAGGTTGCACTGGTATGTATAAAGATTCCGGCTCCGTTGTAGAGGCTGTTGATGTCCCGACGATAGCTCGTTTTCCCGATGGATTCGGAGCAGATTTGATAACCTTTTCTTTACCTTTCGCCGGCGTGATCGCAGCTTGGGAGATTGGCAGTTGTACTCCCAATTCGGCGACCAATGTAGCATACGGACGCGTGTCTGTCGTGCTGTCTGGGGGGGACGGGAAGAACTGGAACTCCTTCTGGTTAATCTCATATTTTGTCACAGGTCCTTGTCTTCTGCACCGCGTGACCTGGATTAGCAAGCCCGTCATCGCAGACTCCGAAAGCTTCTTCTTACGGTCCAGAAGCACAGGAATCAAAATGTCCACGGTTTCTTGAGAAGACCAACCGGTGATCGCCATACACCGGACGAATGCAGCGAACATAGCGTGTGTTGTCGTTCCAGTGTCGTCTCCCATCTTCCCGAAATGTGTGAAACAAACAATGGCATCTTTGAACGCCGTCTGAAAAGTCGTTGAAATTTTGATGTTGTCGGGGACGCTATCCAGAATCTGTTTCGCGTAGTCTTTTGAGAAAAGCTCTTGTATGAAGGTGGTCAACTTGCAGCCTTTACTGAAGTTGTAGCGGGAATCGTCGGCATGGTCTTTTTGGATTCCACATCTATAGGCTTGTGAAAGAAGCAGACGGAAGACAACCTTGCCTCGTTGTCCTTGGTCCAGGAGGCCGCTGTCAAGTTCGTGCTTGAGAGTGTCGAGCATCACATTGATATCCGGGGTGAGTGTCTGAAACTCATCCATCTGGCGGGCGGCAGCCTCTGCCAATAAAGGTTCGGATGGATAACCAGAGCGAATATATTCGCGTTCCTTAGGGACCGAAAACGCGATGCGCATGTGACTAGCAACCAGCTGAGCCTCTCGAATGCATGTTACCTGACGTCGAGGCTCGAAGTCGAGAGTCAACAAGACGTCTACCACAGCTAACGCAGTGTTACGGTCAAGGTCCCTGGACATCGCTGAAATATTGTGATTACATATCAATTTAGCACGCACGAGATCCACGATTGTAGGGAGAATCGCTCCCCAGCAGCAGCCAGGAGTGTCCAGAACCTGCAGCATCCGGCATCGTGAGGAACATTTCTACAACGCGCAGCGAACTCACATTGGACGACCAAACTGTGCCATGAATTCAACTTTACAGACGTCATCCAGTCCCAGTTTGCCTGGGATGATCGGGAAAATAGGAGAACAATCGAAGGGAATTTCCGTCACAGGTGCCTGCAGCGCATCCGTATTATCACGCGCTCGAGCGGATCTGGCTAGTGATCCCGAGGGAGCCAGCTGGCTTATACTGGAGGTTGTCGAAAGATAGATGACGAATATCGGTGAGGACAGAAAGAAATTGAAGCACAAGCATAAGACATCATATGTATTCTTCCCCTCAAGATCTTTTGGAATTATCCTCCCTGCAAGGACATGAGCCTCGTCGAAGTAGAGCATTAACTTGACGTGATTGCTCTGGAGGCCTGTCATTGACTCGCAGCAATCGTCGATGCGTTTCAACAGCAGCGCGAGCTCATTCTTCGCCATTTTTGACACAGCAGACACTGGGGCGTCAAGATTCACCTCTGGGTGCAGGTACATGTGTGATGAATCCTTCTAACTAGAACAGTAAGTGAAGAATGGGAAACCGGGCATAAAGGACGTACCAACATGTCATTAGCACATCCCTTCTCCGCTTCCTTGTATATCCTAGAGCGATTCTCAGCATCGTCCAAGTGCATGCGCCATTCATGGGCCAACGCTGCGTATGTGGGTTGTTTGTGGGCATATATTCTGCCCAATTCTGCCGAAACAGCTCGGAAAATGTGCCCCAGAAGAAGCAGGTAGCGGGCCTGGTACTCATCAAGGGTAGGACGCGGCGTGTCAAGATAATCACGTATTTCGGTATCAGGAGGATATGCGAAATCTAATTACTGTGAATGAGAACATACAACAGAAGCGTCGGAATGAAAAGTGACCTTTATTTTCGGAGTCGGGACGCAGATTGAAGGGGAGTGTGAAGACCAAGTCCGATAGTTCGTGGACCATACGTGATTTCCCCGTTCCCGAACTCTCAAGAATGATGACCGAAGTTGAATATGGCTTGTCGCGCGACATACAGTTGATGTTGTTTAATAGGAGGCGATGATGGTCATCTTTATATTCTGTGTTCCAAGCATTCAAGACGGCTGACGCAGGTGATAAGCAAGGGAAAAAGCAGCGGCATTGGAATCACCTCACTCTATATATACACAAATCAGAAAAAATTACGGACCATGGGTAATGATTATCACTTACTGTGAGCCTCTCGGTCCAACAATCTTGACAAATAAAGAGGGGTGGAGGCTGCATTCGGCCTCGTCGGAATTGTGAGTGCCGCTGTGGTTACGATTGAACGCAATCCCACTGTTCAATAATCCGAAACACACGTACGAATTAGATCAACCCAATCTTTCTTTTCCACACAGTTATGCACTACAACCTTCGAGTGTTTCAACTCGTCTTCGTTGAAACTCTCCACCAATTCCTCCGCAAGCTGGGCCGTGACGACGTTGTCTTTTATAGCTGTGTCCTTTAGTGCACTTGTGAGGAGAGCGAATACAATCTTAATCAGGAACTGCAATTGCGAGTCGTCACCCTCCGCCGCCACAATGGAATTTTGCCATATCTGGGAGGCCAGAGTCATGCGGTCGTTCAGTGTAGTCAGTTGACCTGGCGACAGAATATCCTTGATATGTTGAGAATTCAAAGAGGAAGGCAGAGAGGAGGAAAGGTCTTCTGGTCTGTCGACATCCATCAGGTCCATCGTGATAAGAGTCAAGAGGCAAACAGCACAGTCACATCAACTTTGACGTTTGAAGAATGTCCTCGGAAAGAAAGAAAAAGGCGAAAATTGTTGCAGTCCTTCTTCCCGCAGTAGCTAATGAACGACATGGCATTTCCAAGAATTCCTTTGGCAGATTCAAGTCTCAGGTGGTATGCAAATTGAGATGCACTGTAGGACGAACGATGACACTAGCGTCGCCACCGCCACAATTAAACGGGAAAGGCGGTGTCACTATGGGACGAGTGACGATTTAATTCAGTTCTTTCGACGTGACTCCTTCCGTCAATCTTGCCTACAGAATTTCCGGTGCATTCAATGATCTCAAGACCATGGCTTAAACTGACGGTTTGGCATGCTCATTCTAGATCCAAAATGCAGATAACAGACGGTGGCCATAGGGTGCGACGCTCATATTATGCCGACAAATTGCAGGGAGCCGTCATGCCACAGACGGTAACGCCAATTTTCACCCACCGAATTTAAATATAATCAAGGCTTTCCTTCAATTTCACTCGAGGCAAGCATCCAGAAGACACACGCCGTTATGGGCCACAGCCCCAGCTTGTCTGGAGAAGAGTAACTTCGCGATCCCCGGTCTCACCATAAGCCACTTAGTGTTATCACTATCTCCTCAGGCGGCGCCGCGGAAGGGCATTCGTAGAAAATGTACTTCGAGTCGCACCCCGTTTTGGCGTTACTGTAGTCGCAACCCCCGTTTGGCGTTAGCCCAATTACATAAGAAAATTGCTATTGTATTACTTAGGTTGTATCCCCATTTGATCCCCATAGTACTATTATCATGCTCTCCCGCTCTCGGTTATTAACTACAGCCGACATCTCTTTAATTATGACACTCGAGCAGTGACTGTGTCTGATTAACAAAAATGTCCTTCCTCAGCACCTTTCTCACCCGCGAGCGCCTTGTGCAACCACAGAATACCAAGCTGGTCACTGTCACCCTTGGCGTGGCAGGTGGTCTATGGGTTGCCTGGGGTCTCATTCGTCGTACCATACACACACTACACCCTGCTTTCCTGCCTGGTGAACCAAATCCGGTTCTTCTGGCGACGCCGTTCGAGAATATTACCAGTCGACACGAAGATGACGACCTAGCACACGTGGAGGAGTACGACGTAGTAATCGTTGGCGGTGGTACCGCAGGATGTGTACTCGCCAGCCGGTTGTCTGAAAATCCGAATTTACGAGTCTTGCTTATTGAAGCCGGCAAGAGGTGAGCACCTACATATCCGCTACAACACCAAACAGATTCTAATCCACAGCGACAGTGATCTCACGTTACTGCATTCTCGCATACCCGCCACTTGTACGGAGCTGATTCACAGCGCTGTCGACTATGGTTTGAAGACGGTCCCTGAAACGAATATGCATAACCGTGAAATGAGCTGGCCTCGGGGAAAGCTTCTGGGTGGTTGTTCTTCCATTAACGCGCTGTGAGTATAATTTTTCGCGCGATTTTGCGGGGACTCTGATTCTTTACATTCATTCTAGTATCTACCATCGCTGTTCATCGTCGGATTACAACGAATGGGGTCTCCAAGGGTGGGCATGGAAGGACTTGGAGCCGTATTTCAGGAAAGCGGAAAACTTTATGCCAAGCCCTGCCTGGCCGGTTGATTGGTCACGCCATGGCAAGGGTGGTCCTTGGCAGATCAGATACCCTAGCTTTACCTCACCACTTCTGCCCGCCTTCATTACCGGATGCAACGGTATTGGTGTCTCCACTGTGCCAGACATTAATCACGGTCAGGCTGGCATGGTCGGCGTTACTCGATTACAGACTTTCACCGACAGCGAAAGCCGACGATCCAGCGCGGCTACAGCTTATCTAACGGAAGACGTGTGTCGTCGCAAGAACTTGAAAATATCGGTTGGGATGACCGTCACTCGCATCATCACGCAGAGTACCGCCGATGGGAAGAGGGTAGCCAAGGGCGTCGAGCTTGCTTCGGGCCCTCACACCCCCATTCGATATCGTGTCAAGGCCTCGAAGGACGTTATCATTTCATGCGGCGCCGTCCATACTCCCCATCTACTGAAAGTCTCTGGCATCGGTCCAAGGGACGAGTTGACGCGACATAGGATTAAAGTTATCAAAGACCTCCCAGGGGTAGGTGCAAATCTACAGGTAAGTAACCTCCACACTCCAAACGAGAAGTCGTCGTAACGCAACTTCAATCTTTCCTTTTAGGATCATCTCCTCATACCCATGACGGTCAACACCGCCAAAGGCACCAGCATTAATTACGTATCTAAACCCCTCTTCGGGCTCAAACTTCTCGCGGAGTGGCTCCTATGCGGTACCGGCCTGCTGGGCGCTAACTGCGTCGAGGGCGCAGTGTGGATGCGGTCGCATGATGACCCAGAGGTGGTCGACAAGATTGAGGACCTTACTTCGGCTGCCCGTGAGCCCGATATGGAGATTATCTCAATCCCTGGTTGGTTCAAAGATATGGGCAAGACGAGTGCTACTGACCGAAATGTCGATCAATGGACTCTTGGGCAAATTCCTCTACGACCCTCGTCTATGGGAAAGATTACTTTGGCCGACAGCAGCCCTTTCAGCCCGCCTGTGATTCACGCAAACTATTTCAGTAGCGAGAGCGACCGTCAGATCTCCATCTGGGCATTCAAGAAGTCATGCGATATCGTCAAAGCCAGCGGAGTTTTCAAAAGCTGGGAACTACCTAAGCGTGCGGACGAATTAAACGACGACGAGATATTGGAATTCTTGAAGGAATCTGCCAACACGTGTTACCACCCATCGGGCACTGCAAAAATCGGCGCTGAAAGCGATAGCGGCGTTGTTGACACCAACTTGTCCGTGTACGGTGTACAGAATCTTCGTGTGTGCGATGTTTCTGTGATGCCGCGAATTTTATCGGGGCATACTTGTGCTCCAATCATCGCGATGGCGGAGAAGTTTGCAAATATGCTGAAGGGGGAGTACGGTTCGGTCGAAGTGTGAAAGGCAGCTGGAAGGAGGGTGCAAAGCTCTGAATTGTCGTGATGGTACTTTGGACCAATTAACAAATGTAGGGATGGCTTCTGGCTAATGGCTATGCTATTGCATTCATTTGATGTAGTATATTGTATAGTGTGGTAATTTTTTGTGACTGCCCGATATTCACGTCGTGGACATGGGCAATGCGACTGCTGCGTTTAATTCTGCACAAGCAGCCTTGCCGATCTTCGTGTAAGATGTAAACGGGAATGACATAAGCAGGTCCTTTCCCGACTTCAAGTTGTGTCGCCGTCTTTCCATCTCCTGCCAGTGTTCTCCTCAGGCAGGTACGATAGCGTTCTCATATAGCTGTCTATGTCAAGCTCATCCATTGCTTTAATCTATTGACACATTCAGAACATGCATGCTGAGTCGTGTATACTTAGTAAATACTAGTGTGGTGCCGAAGTGAACGCATGTGAGCATCATGTTTTTCTCAGCTGTCTTGCTTAATAACAAAAATATATTGATAAAAGTTTCAACTAGTACCATGTCCTCGATCTTCTGTGCCAACTGTGGGCACAACTGGGCAAATGACATGGAACTCCCAACTACGCATGTGCCTGACCTCCTGGGTGGGCACCACGCCGCCTCGCCATCCCACGAACGTTTGATGCTGGATCCAATATCTGCTGCTATCTCCCAGCTCGATGACAAAATTACACACCTGCAGATCGTCATGGGCAGGTTTATACAGAAACGTGACGCTCTCGTAACTCCGATCACGCGCCTTCCGCTAGAGGTTCTGTCGGAAATATTCATGCAGTGCATTGATGTGGATTCATTTGACCTCCACAATGAGCGCGATTTGACACCTCGACTCGACAAAGCGCCATTGCTGCTCGGAAGTGTCTGCAGCAGATGGAGGCGCGTTTCTTTGTCTACTCCGAAACTATGGGCGTCATTTAGACTCACCATTCGGCCGAAATACCAAAAGAATGACGTGGTATTAGCGAATACTTGGCTTGCCAGAGCGGGCACATGTCCTCTATACATCAGTCTTGGAAGCGTAGGAAGTTACCAAAACTCCATGCGTCCTCTTATGGAAGTGTTCGCCCGCCACTGCGAACACTGGTATGACGTCCACCTTTCCTTACCACCGCATGTCCTACGCTCATTGTCAGTTGTGAAGAACCGGCTTCCGAGGCTGCAAAAGCTCCACCTTAGCGACTTGTTAGATGACAGCATCGACATATTCGAATCCGCTCCTCAACTCTACTGCTTTCATCTGGATTGGCCCATGAAAGGATTGGCTTTCAAGGTTCCGTGGAACCAATTGCAGGAGTTCAAGACGGGATGGTGCAGTGTTGACGACTATCTTCTCTTTTTACCCTTGGCTCCGAATCTCGAGGTTCTTGTAGCCTGGCTTGCCAGCGTGGAACCACGTCATTCACATTCCCTCATTCAACTACCTCACCTTCATTCTATAAGCATTCGCGGCAACCTAGCCTATGCCCTTGATAGGCTCGTGCTACCCGAGCTTCGCAGCATATTCATCGATACCCAGGGTGTGAAATGGACCGCCGTCCCACAGCTTACATCGATCCTCTCTCAATGTTCAATCGAATCCTTGTCTTGCAACACCGATACACATATTGTATCTGATGACATGATTCAAATACTGCAGATGTGCCCGTCACTCCTGAAACTCGATTTGCTCGGCGCCAACTCCTGTTGCATGACCAAATCATTTCTCTCGCAACTTGCATACCGCCGAGACTCAGAAACCGCGACCACGGAGCTGGTTCCAAAGCTACAAACCATGACGGTTGATTACGTACCATCCTACTTTGACATGCAAGACTTCGTCGACGCCATGCAGTCGCGGATGATGTTGGGTGGTGAAGGTAAACCGGAGCCTGAAGTCACCAGACTCAAGACAGTCGAAATACGCCACATTTGTGGCATCCTTGAACCAAAAATACTGTCAACATTGCGTCAGTTGAAGGCTACGGGGTTGGATATAAGGCTCATGTCAGGACGGAAGGACTTACTTTGACGCTATGATAGTTCGGACCTGGGTCTACACCCAATCATTTATACTATTAGGTATGAAAGCAGTGAGATGCAAACATAATGATTATGTAATTCAGCAAGAACGATGAGGAAGACGGTATACTGTACACGGATGGTAACATTAAATGATTACAGAATAAGACAAAGAGGGAAGGAAATAACAGGGTGCGCATTGGGTACGTACGACAATACAATGGAAACGCGTGTGGGACAGAAAATCCAAGAAAAAAACAACAACGCTAAGACTTTGCTTTAAAACAGAGCTTCATGCCGATCACGCTTTTCGTTCCTGACCTTGAAGGAAGACAGATATCTTTGCAATTGCTTGCGACGATCCGTCCTGGGTAGAAAAGCCCATCCCTGTGCATTTATTGACACTGACGATATGTCGTGGGGGTATGCTGCCTATTAGTTCCGGAAACGGCTGTGTCTCTGGGGCAGCATGTAGAGCATCGCGATAGAGGGACCTGCACCATGGGCGGGAGGTCTTGCGATACAGTATCTAGCGTGCGCGAACATGTGAGGGAACAGTGATCGGAGGCGAGTTGACGGTAGGAGTGATATCGTCCTTGGATTAGGGATATGACTTGATGGCTAGTACGGAATGGGAGGGCTGGTGGTAAGCACATGGAGCCTGGTTGCTTATGAAAAGCATGGGGACTAGTTCTGAGTTCGAGGATACTGGAAAAGTAATCGTTAGGACAAAGACGAAATATTGATAATAAGGAAATTTGAAATTGACGAACCATTACTGCTCGTGTTAGGTCTTCTGGGCTGCCGAATCCTCGATGACGGAGGATTAGTGGACCTCGGAGATGGCTCCAACCCACACTCATCCTGAACCGTAGGACTCCCCAGCACATCCCCACACCGATCCCGCCTGAACATAGCCAGACTGACGGACGTATCCTTGTCCTCCGACGAAGAATACCGTAACAGAATATCATCAACATTGACCTCCTCCATACCCGTCGTCTTCGGATCTTTTACCTACTTCAATCGCTCCCGGAACGCGAGACTCCGAATAAGTAGCGACCTTTGCGCTGAGGGGAATGATCACGCAAGGGGAGGTCATCGTCTGTGGGTTTATCGTCCATGTCTATATAAGATGATGTGTTTGGCGCGTTGGACGAGCGCTTCGGCTTGTGCGTGGACATGAGCCGATGCGGATGCTGGTTGGTACGCAGTGTGACCTTCGGACGATGCGAGCTGCAATATGTGCATCAGCAGCCAATATCAGGTGCGAGAACGACCTGATCTGGAAGGATCGAACACCAGATCCCGAGTAGCAGGTAGTCATACCCCGCCCCAACTTCCAGCACTTGCAACTCAACGGTGAGTCCCGTCAGCGCTCATATTGCTTATTGTGTAGCCCCGAGTGGATTGTCCCCTGCTGAGCACGTTGACGTTGGGCCAGGACAAGAAAAGGGGCACAGCGAAGACTTACGGATCGGGTAAGTACGTGGGCGGCTAGGGGTTGGTTGATGCTGAAAGGGATGTTGTGGCCGTTTGTGGCTATTGCTGAGTCCCGGTATAAACGGGTGGAAACGGATGATATGAAGGTAAAGGAACCACCTCCCGAACGGCCTTCGTTGGTTGCGGTAGTGGGCGTAGCAGTCTTGAATCTTGATAACTCGGACCCATCTGCATGCGTGACGACCTTCTCCATACCCCCCTCGCCGTCAACTGCGAAATCGGAACGCCAGCCGGCGCAGCAGCTGAACGTGACGCGGAAGGCTCATGAGAACGACTCAGCGGTGTTGATTCCCGTCGTATTTGTATTCATCGCAGTTTCCTCGGTACAGGCCTCCCTAAATAAATTCGACAACGAACATTTGGAGCCTAGCTCGCGTGCTGCAGGCAAACGAGGAGGCTCAGAGTCGACAGTGCTTTTGCCTGCTGACTGGGTGAGAGGGGAGTGGGTGCTCCATTGGCCGGTGTTGTTGTTGCAAATGTGTAAGAGGGGATTAGATTTCGTTCAATTCGCTAGTGCAGGAAGATTGGGGGTAGAACGTCACCCAGAGGAGTGTTCCACAGGGGATTGCCGTTGTTTGAAATGCGAGTGCAAGTGCGAGTGTGAGTCAGCGAGTATGCGGATGCGTGAATTGCTTAACCACGCTTCCTCTCCAAACACTCCAACGTGCCCGTTGGGGTCGTCTTTCTCTCCTTCGCCCCCGCACTCTCATGTCCCTCCTTAGTGCTCCTCGAACCCATCTCTGGGTTTAAAATGTTCTTATGCTCTGTCCGCATGCACCCACCAACGATCACACCAACATCGTGTGGAACCAGCAAAACCGTTCGTAGTAGCAATGGGAGAGCCTGTTAAGTTGGTAAATGTGGGGGGAGTTAGTAATGATCGAAAATGACTAGGGGAGTTGAAGAGCAAACAAACGCCCATTGAAAACCAACCAAGTATGACGAATTCAAACTGACATTCAAACATCATAACAGAAGAACAAAAGGTGTGGCACTTAGGCGAATAGAAAGAGACTTACATAGTCGAACGAGAGGATGGGACGTACTGCAAACAACCTGTAGTGATGTCTGCTTGGTCTGAGTTCTCTTGCTTCCAATCGAAACCTTTTGTCTCATTCACAAGTAACTGCACACTCGAAGTGCAAAGTGGACAGAGCTGGTGGACGACAAGTGACAGCAGGTTAGTTTTCCAATGGCAGACTGATACAGGTATAACCTTCGTACCTCAGCATATCGTATATATTTTTTCACCCGTTATATATGTCATGCTCGTCGACATTCCGAGTGTAGGAAACGAAGATCCTTGGGGAGAACTTTTATGTAATGATATTACTATTATTATTCATCGATTATTATTATGTAAATTCGCGCGACCTACATTTGGGACACTGGCCCCTGTCGCATGGTTATAAAGACTACCACGTGCTACTTACTATGTAGCCTACCATCGTCAATAGTTAAACTGTTTACCCACAAAGATCATAGCACGTTCCGGAGGTGGCATTTGGAAGTCATGACTTCTTGCCAAAAAATAAACAAAAGTGCGTTCATGTTTGCTGATTCCTCTTTACTTTCCAGAGGCTTCAATAGATCTGACCCAAGTACGCTGCCATCATAAGTAATACTTAGATGAGTCACGCACTATTAGTGGGAACGAGTCATACTTATGTAAATCCAGCGTTCTTGATCGGTCTAAATCCTCTGATATGGATGTTGCTTGCAGTACCAAATTCGATCTTGATGCCGTCTGATGCCGCGGCCTCGCGATCTCCCCGTGGTTCATGCATGTCACCAACCAGGTATCACCTGAGCACATTTCACCTCGCGCGAACCCTACTAGTAGTGTGCAAGCATATCTCTCAACATCA
>KN832990.1:260267-293614 GCA_000827315.1 Piloderma croceum F 1598
CGTGGTTCATGCATGTCACCAACCAGGTATCACCTGAGCACATTTCACCTCGCGCGAACCCTACTAGTAGTGTGCAAGCATATCTCTCAACATCATTATGGAGCCGGACACGTCTGACACGCCCACCTCAGAGCTTTCGCCTCCTGCACATCTTGTGGATGATCAGAGCACGGGTGATGGAAGGCTCGATATCACAAGGTACTTTGATGACTATCTCGTGAAAGGAGACGGAGATCTGACAGATCATGCATACAGTTCTACCGATGTTCACAAAAGGCTCCCGCCTCTGAAATCTACTCTATCCAAGATCTTGACAGACCAGCCGCTTGTGCCATACGAATCAGTGCCCTGTGCAAATATCGATGCACAAGATCGACAATGCACTAAGAAAGGAAATAGTAAGTGTGGCGGCTGCGCGCTTGTCTTATACTGCTCGCAAGTACGTTACACATCTCGTTACCAATCTTCCAGTCGGCTGTACTTATTTCAATGCAGAATTGTCAGCGCGACCACTGGAAAACTCACAAAAAAGGTGCTTCATCTGCGCAAAAGCACCAACTAGTCAAGTCTAATCTTGGTAATACAACCAGCTTGCAAATCTCCACTCCGTTCACCAGCATGGATCCCAAGATGGATCACAGAAAGACGTCTCCCGTGGTTTGATGACAAAGAAGAACCTGGGAGAAATCTGTGAGTTCTTATTCTAATTTGATTTCTCCTAGCTTTTTTCTAAATCTCCGGAGATGGGCAATCCTACCCGCGATGGATACACTGAATCTCGCCATGAATGAAGGCGCGATGTCCCTTGACAGAGACTTTGCGATTGCTTACCCCGGTGAGCCTTTTCTTTAACAAGATTGTTTCCGGAATATCGAGGCATTTCATCAATAGTCTCGGGTGACATTCGGAACATAGTACAAACTGTGAACGCTCTGCCCGAGGATTACTCAGGCAATCTCACGGTATTGCTAAGCGACGTGGATGGGATCCTCGTTGCACGCAACCTGCTTCTGTTGGCCGTTCTAGGGTCCATCGATGATAGCGCTCAAGCCGCGGAGATCGCACTTCATTTGTGGTACTCCGCCTTCATTCGACCAACCGATGTAGCTGTCCTCTGTCATATCATCGGGAGTCTACTGGAGCAAATGGTTCACGGGGATTCTGTCACAGTAAAACTGTGGGAACAGTTCATGCCCGCAGACTCTTTTAGTATTCAGCTGGGAAAGCATTCCATCCTCAAGGGTGCGCTTGCTCGTTATCCGCCGTCGAACGATCCTTCTCATCCCAACGGCGGGCTCTGTTGTGCTCAAACGCATCTAATGGATTTCCAGGAGTTTAATATGAAGTTAAATGAGCTCGACTTAAAAGAGGAGCTTGACCATGCTTTCAAATCAATGCATGACGTGAGGTAGAATATTTGAAGCTTCATCTACAAGGCGTAAGCTGACTAGACCGAAAGATTCGACCCCTCGAGAGCGGACTTTCACGACCGCCGCGGGTGTTACCTTGAGCAACCCTCTCACCGTCTCGCAGATTTCAAGTTCCGAAAAATGGGGATTGTGTTACCTTTCGGCGCTGACAATGGTGACTTCTGTATCCCCAATCGAACTATGTTTTCCGCAGATGGGAAGTGGCTTTCAAAAGATACAGCTGACCCACTGGGTTCCTGGAAGTGAGTGGCTATCACTTGATTGGAAACAATGTAATCTCTCACACAAGATAGCATTGATGACATAGTACTCGCGGGTCAAGCTCGCGGAGCCCAGACTGAGGACCTCTACGGCTGCTTATACTTCTATCTTTCAGATCAACTACGAACCTTTGCTGAACGCTTAAAGCACTTCCGTATTACGTTTCATTTACTGGACGCACCCAGTACTGCAGTCTCCGCAGACATTCGCGCGGGAACTCTGGAACAACTCGGACTACCAAAGACAATAAGTTTTGACCGCATTGATGTATCCTCCGAAATCGACACAGATGCATTCAACGTCCTCGCGGATTGGGCACCGCTGTTGAGCAGCACAAACTCGCACGCTACCATCGTGGGACACTTCCTGGCTTGGACCAGGAGGGGCGACCCACCTATATCATCAATAGGTGAGGTAATGGCGCGACTATATGAGGAGCAAGCGGTGCGTTTGTTGTTGTCGAGACAGACCCCCATTAGTCAGAAGCAATCTGATAAATTACATAGTTTCACTACAGGAGTCCGGCTACTGTGATAGTATTGAAGAAATATATTCATGCGCGGTGGGAGAACTCAGGCCCATTTGCCGAATACCTGGAAACAAGGTATACTAAGCAGAACGCCAAAAAGGCAGGGGTCCAGCTCAAGCACAAGCATACTGTTGTCCCTCACGTAAGTCCCATCCTCTATCATCGATTGTCTTCGCGTACTAGACGAGCATGGTGTTAGCGAGTATGTACCCCGATAGATGGGGCATCAAATATGCTACCGGTTTTCAAGGACAAGAATAGCATGTATTTGAATGTAGGAGAGCTTTGTCATCTTTAGCCTGGCGACCTGTTCTTACTGTACGTGCAGATCTGCGTGGCGAGCACGCCTATGTCGGAACGTTTCGTCGAGTTCTGTCGTCTGTGAACCGTGGTTGTTTAGGTTGACTGGCTAAAATGCAACCACGTTGCATTCGTAATGAAAACATGTATTTGACATGACCCGCTTTTGCGAATCATAGAAAGAATTAAAGAACTCATTTGCTGTCGGTGAGCTTAAGTCCGAGGCCAAGGAGGGCAAACGTCGTGTCGAACTATTATATTTCGAGTTGGATCTTGGGCAGAATTGCACTTCATGGGAACTATGTATCATATGCAGGCAAGGTGGTCTAGATCTAACATAGGCATACCAGGATAACTTGTGTACAAATGAACAATTCAATACCGCATCACCAGCGGTCCAGCGCGCCTAAAACCCACATATTGTCAGACGGAACCGACGATACAAGCTAGTGGGTTAGATATATACCCTTCGCCTTGCTATTTGCAACAAACAGGGCCAATTTCCGCTTTGTGCGTTTCAGATCGTGTAGCTGGAATGAAAAGCGCTTAGAATGTCCATCCAACAAGTAAATGACATACCGGAACAAAGGACTATCATCGCCCATATCGCTGAAATTATCTTTCAGGTCGCTAGTGATTCCTTCCTTCGCACAAGAGGCTTCCTTTTGCTTATTTATTCTGTTGTAGTCCCACATGGCAAAAATTGAGAGTACGATCCTGTCACCAACTTTGATGAGTTGGTTCTGGGATATAAGATTGGGATCCGAAACCTACGTGAGGCTGAGCCACCCCATGCTGTTCATATCGGAAACACTTGTAAGCAGTAATCTGCACGATAAATTAACATGCACTGACATAGTTCCATGGCCGACGTGGAAGCGCGGAGGATCAATATATATAAACGAAGAGCATACTCTGGCACATGAATCAGCATTAATCTAAAGTGTCAACAAGAAACGAACACTCCCAGGTTGGCAAGCCCGATAACCATTGCAATTGCAACTCCACGTTTTAGGTCCCCGCCAGCATTGCCTCCTACCCAAGCAAGATCAACAGCAACGGTGGGGAAGATACCCGCAGCAGCTAAAAGGGCACCAACATACCCCACGCCAGCGGCCTTCTGCGTGTACAACACGATGTACCCGACGAGCGAAACAAATGCGCCGCCGACTACAATAGGTCCACGGATCTGGTATTTATCGGAGTATATTCCGACTATAACCGTTAATAAACAACCAAGAGCGAAGGGTGGAACGCTCAGTAATTGCGCGTTGGCCGCAGAGAACCCTAGTTCGTTAATAATAGTGGGGGTGAAGAGGGCGATGGCATAGATAGGAATCACGATGCTACGCGGTGAGAATATGTAAGTCATGAGATCATTTACAGTGAATTTCCATAAATACGAACCCCATGTAGATGCCGATTTGCACATATGATTTGTAATCACACATTGCCTGCCAGATAAACTTTTCATCGTAATGAGTCGCCATAGTGCTTGCATCCGACTTCAACATTTCAATGACATAAGCCCTTTCCGTCTCAGTCAAGAACGATGCAGTTTCCGGGTACTAGGCGGGTAAAGTGTTCAGTCACAGACGGACAAATCAGAAAGCTATATGGCATACATCGTACATGCCGAAATATGAGACAAAGGCGGCTAAAACTGTCACTGGTAATGCTTGCGTGAGTTTTCGATACGGAGGTCAACAAGTGATAATGCGTACCTATGCCTTCGAGACAGAACTAGAGTATCCACAAAGTTCACTTGACTTTGACTTATAAATTTAGAGTTACTCACGATCCACTGCCATCCATGGAGACCCCCAATTCTTTACAGAAAAATCAATATTTGCGGAAGGATAAATAAAATAAAATACACTTGCCCATCCATTTTCTCGATGCCGAACCTTGAGTTTTGGCAATTATAAGTCGAGACCTACGCATATACTAAAAATAATAACTCACGCAAGAAGACCACCAAATGCGCCTTGGATTAGTATAAATCAGACAGAGTTAGATCGTGATAGGGCCATCAACTGACCAGCTACACTCGCTGCAGAGACAAAAATGGCGACTCGCACCGCCCGCTCTGATCTGGGATACCAAAGGGAGACATAGTATGTCACTCCTGAATATAGACGATATCAGACCACACTGGTTGTGGATACTCCCGAGTGAAGAACTTGCCTGCAAACAATCCAGCTTCGGCGAGCCCCAAGAACACTCGAGCGCTGAAGAATAAATATGAGTATCTCAATACGGGTATCGTCTATCCAAACTGACATAATGAGTCCCGTGTAACTATTCACCAAACACATCAGCGTCATGACGAGCCCCCATGCGACCATAATGCTCGGAACTAGGAGGCAAAGTCAAGTCAATAGATAGCAAGTTACGGATTAAAAACTGCAGAACCCACTCCATCTTGATGGGCGATAGAGCTTCAGAGCAATATTTCTATTAAGTTAAATTTGTCTGTGAAAACTCGGATATTTGGACTCGAATTGCGTACGATGGTACTTCTGCTAGGCCATAAGGTATCTAATGAATAGCGAATCAAATTCAGATCCAACATTGCAGGTGAACTAGACCAGATACCCACGAAGAAAACTGCTGAAGCAATATTGTACTTCAGACCGACTAATTTTAAATCCGTGGCCATCCCCGCGACCTTTGCGTTTCCAATATTGCTCCGGTCTCTTTGACGTCAGAAAAACAGTGTAAGTGAACTTGCCTGCCAAGTTCGAAAAATAGTAGCCACTCACAAAAATGACAGCAAGTAAAGGAGCGTCACTAAAGGCAGCAGGTGCCTACGAACAAGAAATTAAAGCAGATCATCGCATATAATCTCGTAGTCCATACCAGTCCAGTTTCCTCAGAACTCTCGCCCGATCGGGGGAATGTGCCTTCAACATGACAGAGAGCAGAAGATGTGCGCTTAAAATCGGTCACGTTTGGCACTGTAAGAACAAAACGGAGAACAACAAGTAGAATATAGACCGTACTTATATTGAAATCCCTCATCCGCGACAAGGAAAACTGCTGGTCTAAACAGGAAACAGCTTGGAGTCGGAGGCTCGCCATGGGTCAACCTTAGTCTCGGATCAAGACCCCCGACGCGCTCTCTGGCGTTTGCCGGAGGGGATTTGTGGTCAACCCCCGAAACATCATCAGAACCTATCAGAACATGTTACAAGTTCCTCTCCGGGCCTTCAACAAGTTCGGGATGTCGGAGTTTGAAGTTCTCCGAGTCCTTGTTGGCAAGACAGCTTCCAGGGAATTAATATTCGAATTTCCCGTCCCAAACTTTTCAATTAAGTACTCCTCGCAACTGGTCCAAAATCATATTTTCCGCTCGTTGATTGCGTTTTGGAAAAGTGGATCGAAGGAGATCTGAGTTTTATAATAAAAAATAGGGCACGGTTATTAGGAAGTCAGCCGACGTTTGCAGCTTGCACGTTGGTGTCGTAATCTACATATTCGGTGTTAATTATAGCAAGCTCCACTATTATCTGCGGCATGGTATATATTATATTGCTTTCATCGCGATATCGGGTGGAATTACTTTGACACAGGTTTGAACTCTGTCACAAATGTTTGCAAGATAAGCCTTTTATGTACAATGCATGGCCCGTTACGAATATAAGTACTCGTGCACGAAAGTTGAAAGGGTCATATCGCGCTTTCTACGATCGACTTCATCCCATTGTAGCATGTTCCTTATTCAAGAATCTGTTCCACGTCAGATAGCGGTCAGGCAACCAATTCGGAATGGACCATTCCAGGCCACCGATCTCGGAAATGATCATGTCCACGACGACCTCCGCGCTATTGTAATGTCACTTTAGTTAGTCGCTGCGGAGAACGAAGATAGCTATTGCACAAAAGTTAAATATGCTTACCATCCGAACGCACGAGGCATACCGTGCCCTGAATAACCCGCGGATATAAATTGGCCTTCGTATTTTTCAGGGTCTCCATCAACGTCCAAGACAGGTCCGACCTAATTAAATGTAATCGAATACCGATTTCAGAGAATCAGACAGCGGCAAGGGCTCTCACGAATGGGTCTCGCATTATAGTCCGTCCAATAATTCCTGACTACGAAACAGTAATATCGGTTCAAGAGTCATAAAAAATCGATGTCATTGCAAGACGCACCCATTCCATCTCAGGTTTTCGTCCTTTCTCGTATCTCCCTTCGAACAAGTTTGGGAGGAAGTCCTTCAGCAAACGACTTACATCCTCGTTAATTACTGAATCGTCATCCTCGTACAACTCAAACCGAGGAGCAGTGGCTTCCCGTCCTCCGCCAAGGATGACTAACGGATTTCCGTCCTTACCTCCGTCATATTTAGCGGGCATTGGGAACCAGTACTCGGAGATTTCATTAGCGACCCAGCCTGCCATCCCAAGTTTGTCTCTACCGATCGCAGCCCGCAAAGCAATCACCTGCCCACGATTTGGAATAATCCCTGCTGGGCCGGTGAATTGTGGCAGGAGATGGGAGGCGTACGCATTTGTTGCATGAATAATATATGAACATGATATACATCCACGGGGAGTGTTGACTGTATATCGACGAGGCATAATTGACGAAGCGGAAGGGGAAGAGGGAGTGATAGATGTGACCGGTGTTCGTGTGTGCAAGGTTAGAGAAAAATTTGACGTGCGTGATTTCGCAAGTTTGTACAGCTCAGTCACAAGTTTCAGAGGCCAAAGATTGTGTGATGGAAAACGATAGCCTGGATATGGCGTCCCGTACCTCTGGATCAATCAAACATGGGACAACGTGGAAAAAAAAAACCAGAATAAATATACTTACATCATTCATCATTTGTGCGTCTAGTATCTCGACACTTTTGACGTTCACACCCGCCTCCTTCGCGCTGTTCAAATCACCTTCTGCGGTAGCAGCCTCCTTTTCTGTTAAAAATAGATCATTGTGACCCCATGCAGCCAGGTCAACAGCATCCGCGAGGTTTTCAGCCTGAATAATGTCGAGCAAAGCTTCGACCGTATGATTTTCCATTTCCATTGACCGGAGAGCCTGCTCAGTTCCATAGGTTTCTTGAAGTCTGCGAAATTGTTTATATGTAGCAGCGATGAGGTGTCCACCATTTCTTCCTAGGTAAAACCAACGTTATTGTATACAGCAATCTTGAATCAAAGCCCAACGGACCTGTTGCGCCTGAGCCTGTTCTCTTGCAATAATCAGACTAGAAACAGAAATATCACGATCAAAAATTTACAGAAATCTCTAGCTTCCAAGATAACAGCCGTTAACGATTTATCTTTACCGAGCTTGCCATTCGCAATGGCCTGGGACAAATGATACGCAGCACTGACGCCTGAAGAGTACTGTGTCTCCAGCAGGAAAATAAATGCAAGTAAATTGCGCACCAGTGATTCCAGACCCAATGATACATATATCGGCATCGGAGGTCAAGGCTCCTTCGCTGCCTTCTTTTGCGAAGGGATTTGCATCTGGAGCCGAGTCGATCCAGAAAGACTTCGTCGGGTTTGGTACCGGTAAATGGGCTGGTGGATGTGAATTTGATAGTCTGAATACCCCTTGTGTGGCATCGAACTGGTTCAGAGGGATGGACGACGTTGGCATTCCTGTTGATAACAAGGAACAGATCTTGGTCGAGTGAAGCACGTGGTTGATCCTGGTTGCTCCGCTCAGTCAAGAAATGGACTGTTCCGAAACGAGGTATGGGCATCGATCTCTGTGCCAGTCAGAAAAACGGTTGGAATATTTGCGCAACTACCCAGCGTAAAACTTGTGAAGATTCATTGGATCGTTGATTAAACTATTAAAAGGCCGGTCAGATGACCACTAACTCCGTTGCCTGCAGGTTCATTTCTGAACACAATGCTTCAATGACTTCGTCTCGTCGACCACGTCGAGAATGCGTTGCTGAAGAAAGGCCGTTTCATCAGTTCTACTTCACTAATGCCATCTAAGGCCGTGCTCTCTGTTTTCGCTATCGCTGGCACTGTTTCTGCGCAAGTTCCGCCATACCAGAGCCCATTGCTTCTGCAACGTACGGGTCATTCAGATCAGTACGCGGCATTGGCTGATAACATTTACAGCGGGGGCCAATGCTTCTATGTGCTTACGAGCTGACAATGTGGACGGTTCCCCGGTGAGCTCATTCCCTCGATCATGCAACGGTGTTTCAGCTGGCATGTGTTATTCGTTCTGAATTCCTCGGCTCCCATCGACTGGTTGTCAGCCGAACGCAGCTGTAGATGCTTTGCGTTTCTTTGATATTGTGACACTGACTGGATGCGTTGATTCCATAGGTTGTCCTTGCAGTGTGCACAGGCGGCCCCGACCAGCTTTGGACATTCACGGTACACTTTCGATTTGTGCGAATTGGCCCAAACAAAATTTAAATCATTGCGTATTTCAGAATGACCAGGTCCAAATATACGGCAATAAGTGCCTTGACGTCACGAACGGCGTGAACGCAGACGGAACGAAAGTTCAAGTATGGGATTGTGAAATCGACATTGCTTTTGACCAACAATTTGTTTATACTCCCTTTGGAGACAACCAGTGAGTTTACAACCTATACTCGTTGCCTTGGTGAAGGGACTGATGTGATTTCCAGTCTAGCATGGAATAACTCAGGGAGATGCCTCGACTTGCCTAACGGCAATCTCAGCAGCGGGAACCAGGTGCAAGTTTGGGCTTGTAATGGCGCAGAGGACAATAACAATCAAATTTGGGATACTGGTTATATGTGATTGACTCACTTTTTCATTATATTCTTCCACGTGGTTGATGTCGACTTCCCTCAGGTACAATAATCTTCCCAGCAAATCGGAAATTAGCCAGAACGGGACGAACAACTGTGGTAATGTTTCGTCTCAGACCTCTATGTGCCAAACGATGTGGATGAATGATGCGGACGATTTCTGTTTGTGGGGTCCACCCGAAAATGGCACCATTGGCGACACCGAGCAAGAAGTGGTCGCTTGGTGCACAAAAAGTGGCTATGGCACACGTACCATTCCAAATGGCACTCTTGCAGGGGTACATTTCGTCCGTACGCCTAACTATGTCCAAGTCACTGGTGTTGGAAATTTCACAAACATCAATGTGGCAATGGGCGATGAAGGAGGCGGTGAGCATCTCAACTCAACTCTACGCATGTCTCGTTCTCATAGTCTAATAGAATTGGATCCCCACGGTGCTGGTATGTTTCATTTTTCTTTCTCTGATATGGAACCTTAATTAACCAGTACGACAGACAGCAATGGCAACCCCATCGGTAGGTTAGGTTTTTTGTAATGAGCCGCTATCCCACGATAGTTCATACTGTATCCCAGGTGGGCTGGTTTTTGGCAACACTTTTGCGCCCAACCTACAGTATCACGAGTGGACCAGCTTCATTGGCGATACAGAGTTCTGCATGCGTGCTTGCATTGGTAAGTCTAACACCAAGAATCTTTATCGTGGCTAACATTTTTTCCCTTGCATCTCAGGGCCCGATGCACGCGGGAATTGTCAGCACATCTACGACGGTCAGTATTTTCTGATTTATATCCGATTCTTTATTCATCTCCGTGATAGAGATGGGTTGCTTTTGGAACATGCCTGCCAACTACGATGCCGGTATATTCGAGTCTTGCCTCGGGGATAATGACATTCCCATGGGTGTCTACGGCACTTCTACATGGTAGATTCTAATGGTGCATTGTGCAGAGCATTCCTGATTCTATACTTGTTGCAGGTTTCAGGGTGTTTCGCCCACTCCAAGCCCCCAGCCGGCTGCCAATTCCTCCAGTTGCACACCTTTCTCGTCAATTACTTCTGGCCCTCTCAAGCGGGACCTCGGCATCGATATTTTAGGCAAGCGCGCGGCTAGCCCTGCAATGACAACCCCCCCTTCTTAGTTAACGTCGTATATCGTGCAATATCCATCAAGTATCAAACTCCTGCTTTGCTTGCCTTTGATTTATCTTCACCTTTCTGTATGGAACAATCTCAAGCACATTCCTAGACGTTATCTCCACTGTATTTTCGCTTACTTTGTACGGCTATTCATTGTGTTGTCTTGTAAACGCCCAATTCTATTGATTTCGTCGTGCCACCCGGATTTTAGGCCTTCATTTCATTTCTGCGGCTCCACACTCAGCTTTCATGACGAGTTGCCAAGGGAAATTATCTCAACGCCACAGTGAGTGGCAGTGAGGATACGTCATAACCCAATGATGTCAATGACGTTTGATCATCCCCAAAACAGAACTTGCCACAAGTTCGAACATGTATAAAAGTGCGGCTGGAACTCAAACACCCTCCAAAAAATCCCACTTCACAACAACACAACAACACAAACCCAATTACCTTTCAATCTACCATTATGTCCGACAACACCAATTCCACTGAGCCCAGCAAGGCTACCGGTCAATATCATTCGCTCAAAGGCACCGTTGTTGAAGCCGTCAGTACTCGCGCTTCAGAATTTTGCCCTCACATCAATACTGACGTTCAGCACATGTCAGGTCGGCGACGTCAGTGGTTCCACATCGTGGAAGAACTCTGGGAAAGAGGAGCACGCAGCAGGTGAGTTTCGAAGCCAAGCAATTTTACTATACCAGAGGCTGACCATGATCCTCTCCCATTCTAGGCGAGGCCGAGTACAACGCTGCTCAGGCTAAGCAGTATGTCGAGGGAGTCTCGGATCGTGTCACAGGTTTGCATCGGCATCTAAAGTGTACGGCTGCGTCATAACCCAACCCCATTTGCTTCAGGATACAAAGATTCGGTTGTCGGCGCAATAGTTGGAGATAAATCTCAACAGGCTACAGGTATGCTAACTTATCTCCCGAGTCCCGTTCAGACAATGCTAATAGCATGCAGGCAACATTCGCAAGGAGGCTGGTGCTACGCAACAGAAGGCCAACGCCCCTTCCACATAGACCTTGTATATAAATCAGACTGTTGAGATACTTGCTTTACGAGGGTTTTTGAATATTATGTAAATAATCTACCAGTACTATACTCCCACTCAAGCCAATCATCAGTATTCTCACGAAACTCTTTTTGGCACCTGGAATTAATGTTGCGCAATGTTGTGCAACTGTGGTAAGTTAACAAGTTGTAAATCGAACCAGCTATGTCGAAATTCTGACAAGTTGCTGCATCTAAATTGTGGCAATGATTTTGTCATCAAGAAATAATCTAAATACGGGAAACACTTTTGTTGACCTGACGGAACAATTGGCGCAATCAAAATTTGACAATAGTAGTTATGTGGCCCAAACATCCAGATTTAAATTATGTCCTCCGGATAAATTCTGAATACGGTTTATTCTTTTGTCCGCCTCGAATAATTAATTCCGGAATCTAATTCTCGCTTAGGTTATCTCCAGTAGGCAAAGGTATAACAATAATCTATTTATCTTTCGCGGTAGTATTCTAATTCCGTCAAGGCGACAAATGTTGTTATGTCTCAGGCAAAAATAGAACTATCACATAAATTCGAACAAGTCGACAGTAAACAGACATCCAACAATTAAAGCTTTGGAATGATAGACCCCTCTGAACTCCACCATCCCTCGCCCCCTCAATTCTCTCCATCCACTTCTTTTCCTGCTCCAATGCCTCATCCTCAACCGCCAGTCCGTTCCTTCGCACAAACAGAAGTCTCTCATCCCTCATAACACCTCTGAACATCTCTAAATAGGCCTCCGCAACCGGCGCAAAGAGATCTCTCATAGGATTCAGCTGTACAAAAACCTTCTCCACCGTTTCTGGAAACTTGACCGTGTCATTCCTATCCAAATCCATTGGATACGTCTCGTTCATGCGCGATAGCGTATCTTCAAGATGCTCAGCAAACTACTTGATATGTATTGAGTTAAGAGCCGGAAGGTGGATGTGTGTGATGCTCGGTGTTGTTTCAGCAATATTGATGACGAGGTTGGTGGGATGAATATAATGTCTAACACCCGAAAGATCTAATCGTCGAAGAGAAGGGCAACAATTCTTCTGGATGAAACATTCGTATGGGTTTGGAAGAGGCCAACTTCGAGGATGAGCGATGATGAGCTCGGTCAGACGGGGAAAGATAGGGTAAACTTGCGGACTGATTTCGAGCGTCTGTTTATTAGATCCCGATTCTAGTTGCGGGGCGGCCTCCGAGCCCGAATCCGAAGGCTGTTGCGGCAAGGTAGTATGCTCGCAAGCAATTGAAAGTGTCTCAACAGTCGGTGCAACGGCGTGAAGGATCCAGTGAAATGCCAGGTATAGTGCAATAGAATGACGGTTCCGCAGCTCGTCCTCGCCATTGATCTGCTCCGCGTCCACTTCGGTTTGTCCGGTCCCTGCCAGGTGTAGTGCAATAGGATGACGGTTCCGCAGCTCGTCCTCGCCATTGATCTGCTCCTGGTCTGCTTCGGTTTGTCCGGTCCCTACCAAGGGAAGGAAAAGGTATTGGTGCAAGAAGCGAAGGACATTGCTCATAAATGATAACGGGTTGGTGTCAGCGATTTTGGCAACTGTCTCCTTCACTCTAGAGTCCTTCCGTTTCAACCACGCAGTACCACCGAAATCATATGCCTTGTCGCAGGAAAGGAACAAATGCCTTGAGCCGCTCCCCTTTCCCTTTCCATCCTCCGCTCTCCTTCCTTCCCCCAAACTACATGCAAACTTAAGGACCTGCCACACCCCCCTCACAGCGACGCTCTGCAACTTATACGGCTTAGATACATCGCTTATGTATCTCGATACGAGGGAGAGCGAGCGTCCTGTGTACCCGTCGTCTGTGCATGCGTAGCTGAATATAAGGGCGAGAATTTCCGAAGGGATTGGCTCCATTCAATTCGTCTCGCCGGAGTACTAGGGTTCGGGACGCTGTGAGGTTTACTGACGAGAAACTCATAAACTGAATCTGGTGATGAAAATGTCCAAGATCAATGACGTTGGGGGGTAAGTCGACAAAGCATGGTGCCTCACGTAGAAAATGACAATCACGAAACGGATTACAGGCAGAATTTGATGGAAACCGGACTTGTGGTATGATGATAGAAATTCGATTTGGTCTGCGTTAGATTAGAAATGTCGGTTAGTACCCCTTACAACAGATTCGAAGGGTACGAACACGGGATCAAGTACAGAAAGCTGGTCAAACGTTCTGGCGGATTCAGAAGCGGACGCATCCTAATAAGGCTGCAGCGCCACTTAACGTAACTCAGATTCTAGAACTGCCATCGGTAGACACATCTATATAACATTAAGCGCAGTGCATTATGTAACCGGTGTCGATTAGCAAAAGTCATAAAACAGTCAAGGATAGACCTGATGTTATAAGTCAAGTTAATTTGAATACACCGGAAACAAGCAAAACAAAACGTACTCGTAATTATTCTTTCACCAGCTCTTCCCATGTGAGCAGGCCAAACATCGAAGGAAGCTCGTTCCAAATGTTGGCCCGACCAGCTTCAAACATTGCCTGGGAAGAACTGATGCAGGGGCCGCAAAAACCATCCTCATCGTCGGAAGACCAACTGACCAGAGGATAACACACCGGTTGAGCCCGGAAAGTCTTGAAAAACAATGACATCGATTCCTCCACTGTTTGCATTTTTCAATGTTGCTGCAACCCGGAGACAACGTGACATCTGTGGCATCCATCCATTTGAAAGTCTGGCTATGCTGTGCCTCAATGAGACGTTCCCGTCCACGCAGGCAAGCTTTCTGGTTGTCAGCAGAAAGAATCACATGCTGCCCGTCATCTCTACGAATTCCCTCTAATATCTCCACAAAACTATACACTTCGCATACGAAATACAAGGCCGCCGGAAGGATCGAAGTCAGACCGACTTCTCGTGCCAAATTGGCCACGCTGAAGTGTGCGCCTCGTTCTAACATAATATCATTGCGCATATCACAGTCGATCCATTTTTCCAAGGTTAAAGGATATTCGTGGATCAAACGCTTTACGGCCTCTGAACGCAGGTGGGGTATCTCGTATTTGATGCCAAGCCTCAAGAACGCAGCGACTAGGGCAAATGGCTGTGGTTTATCGTTGGTATAGCATTTCCTGTGGTTGAATGTGGTGCGTCTGGTGCCCGATGCGAGCAGGCAGCGTACCGAGAATCGTACAGCCCTTGCAGAACAAAAGTCCAGTCATCCGCACCATCAGGCAAATGCACGACAGGACAGCCGTCAATCACTTCGACCTCTTCGGTGGGCTGCGGTACGGAGAACATGTCTCGAAAAATATCCGAGTTGGTGGATAACACGCTGCGATGGACTCGAAATTGTGTCGTCTCAGCTTGGAGTACGACGCTGCCATCGTCGAACTATAAACCGTCGACACGTTTAGGTTGTGATAGTGGGAACTGAATATTATTGGACGATTCTGTTCGTTTTCGTTTCGTGGATGGTTTGTTGACCGATGATGGCCAGATAAGGGCAGGTCAATTGGTCCGACCTCGTGACAAAGTACGAAATCCAAATTTGGAAAGTAAACGATTTTGTCCAACTTGGCCAAGGACTCTCAAAAAAGACATTCCCTAAAAACCCAGGGCCAAGTGTTACTAATTTCGTTTCCAGGAGTTGGCGCTTTGTCGGTGTAGAACTCAGCGGTGACAGGGAACCTAGTGGCGGAAGCACTGGACAGAGCACGCCACCACTCGTCGGCGACCGCGCGACTGGCAAACACGATGAGATAACGGTATTCAAAATCATTATTTAACTGGTAGGCAATTCGGACCGGCATCACAGAGATCGAGGTAAGATACCGGACTTACGTTCTTTGCGTAGGCGTAAAAAAAAAAATATGTGTGATCAAGGGAGGATGAGTGTCGGAAGCAGGGTGATGAGAATTTGACATCAGAGACCTACTAATTTATAGTTGGCTATATTGTATCTTGCATACCGTCCACGTCCACTTGGCGAACGAACTATAATTAATCTGCAAAAACTGTTTAAATTCCCTTCGCTTGAACATGAGTTCCACATTGGGATCAAGAGCACACATTGTGCCGACCCAGATCGCATCGGGGACTTGGCCATGCTTGAACTTGGAGTTGACGAATTTCAGGTCGTAATTCATCAGAACATGACAGACGAGGGCTTTGATCTCATGTACAGCGAAGTGGCGGCCAGGACTGGTGGTATCGTCCCAATTCAGTCAGTCAGCAGACCATTCAAAAGGCGTTCACGCCTTTTCTCTCACCAGATGTGTCGCCCATATCCAAATCCAACGTAGTCGGATGTTGAAGTCGCTAACCGCTGACTGACGCTCCCGACGTCTTGGAGTTTGATAAACCGGAATCCATCAAACTCAGCAGCGTTCTCTCCGAATATCTCGGGGTCGAAGTGTTGGGGATCCGCAGCTGCAGAGATCTTCGTCCCCGCAGGGATGTACGTCCCGTTTGAAAGAGTGAAAGCACGGAGAGCAAGACGAGTTATATTTGCTGTAACGTTGCTCAACATTAGTTCGCCATCAAATTAGCTATGAAATAGGCAGTTAATAAGATGCATCACCTCCTATGACGGGCTTCACACGCAAAACCTCCTTAATGAAGCTATCCAGCTTCTGCAAACTGTTCATCGCTGCACAGGTCCATTCTGACCCTTCAAGAACCTGGTCCATCTCATCCCGTAATTCAGGGACATACTCCGGGTATGCAGCAATATGAAACAGGACCCAGGTATTGACCTAAGAAATCAGAAAAAAACCCTTCCGTCCTAGTGATGTCGGGGACAATACATACCATTGATGTCTGATGCATGAAAGAACAAGCGAAAAAATCAGTAGAGACAACAAGGCCAGGAGGAAACAGTGGAAGGAACTAACGGTGTGCAATGAGACAAAATTGAGCATGAGTATCCTGCGTTAATATATACATCTCGGCGATCCATCCATCAACTTGATAAAGTCAACGAACCTGTAAGTGAGACTCTCCGGCGTCTTCTCCACCCCTTCGGCTGCTTGCATATGCCAACTGAGCATGTCGTTCTGTGTATGAAAGCTCAACATGCCTAACAACAAATGCAAGTCGATCACGTAATCCCCTTACAGGAAGGCAAGTCCAATCGCCATTGTGTTCCTCGAGTTTCCGATATCTTTCCTCAATCACCGGGGATATGTGTTTCTTGGCTGTGTTGTATCTCCTGCGAGTGTTGGATACGAAGCGGCCAGCAAACCTGTCCATTGTGTCAGTATTGTAAATCGTTCTGAGGTCGGTTTCACTTACGGTCTGAGAAATTTAGGGAACAGTCCAATGATATGTGCGCCAAGAACGACGTCAATTGTATACTTGAGCATCACGTCCATATATTCTTTGTTCCTGCAGAGAGGCAGACCAACAAACGTCGTATTCGAGGCTCGACAGATAATGCGCATCAGAGAATCGAGAGCTTTGACTGATATCCATTCGCCAGAGGCAGGACAAGGGACGTATTCCTCAAATGCGACTTTGAGCTCGTTGACGACGGCAGGGAAAATGGCGGGCAGGACACGGGTGAGGTCATGTCGAATAATAGGAATATGGTATCCATTGCTAAAGATGGAGGGTGAGAATGTGTAGTCGCCTTGTAAGGTCTTCGACCGAGAAACAGGGAAAGACAGTTAGAGCCAGAGTACAAAAATAGTAGAATCTCCCTCACAATTTTGGCTGCTGCTTGAATGTCTAGCGTATTATCAGGCAACCTGCATAGCTCCTCGATGAGCTTCGGCCCGCAGATATAGACGTGCCATCCAGGCGCCTTGAACATCCCTCGCTTATCGAGAGCGTAGCCTGTTGTTAACATATTTTTGGCATGAGTTACATTTTTGAGAGCGCTGAAGTAGGAGAGGACAGGGTCAGAAAAACCAATGATGGGAATGTTGACCTAAATAGCTCTGAGAGTTGGAGAATAACCAGAGGTTGACAATACATACCCAAGCTCTCTGTCGTTTCGTATACCCGACAAATAACCACGAGATGAGCGCAAATGATCCAAGGAGGATCAATTGCTGAAAACGAGGTTGGGCGTCCTGCAGCTTGTACAAGGTTTGACGTATAGCGAGGTCGAGAATAGTGACGTTCATCGTATTCTCTGAACTCGACAATGGTTGATTGAGCTGTGAATATTATATGAGAGGGAAGAGCCAAGTCAACATGAGGTTGTGCGAGCGAGTACTACCCGCGGACGCCGAGTGGTTACATTGATTTGATGCTATGTCACACTGGGACCTGTGTGTATTTCAACCTCCGAAGATTGCCGGGCTTGCTGAGGGAAAAAAAAAAAGGTTGTTGGTCTTGAAAAAAATTCTAGTACTGACAAGGGATACCATATAGAATGTTTGAGGCCCACTGTGAACCTGTAACGGTACGGAGACACTCTCAGAAGCACTGCCGCCATGATGGTAGAGAAACTAATTGCAAACTTGTGGCGGTACACTAACCGAATTTATTTGCAACGTATCACCCTACCGCCATTCCCGTCTCCGTTTTTCTTATTTCTTGCCAACTTTCATCATGGCAGACCCAACAAAAACAGAGACTGATCACGTTTTTAGAGTGCTAAAATCACAGAAAGGCAATAAGGTGCGGACAAGAATGCAGCTTCGGTCATTCTGTGAGGCTGAACCGACGTAGATGTGTTTCGATTGCCAAGCTCGTAATCCGACATGGTCCAGTGTCTCGTTCGGCGTATATATATGTCTAGACTGTTCCAGTGTGCATCGAAATATGGGCGTGCACATCAGTTTCGTCAGGTGCGCATCCCACAATCATTCCAGCTGCTACTTTTCGATGCTAATCTTCATCGTATAGATCAACGAATCTCGACACCTGGCAACTCAGCCAATTGAGAACGATGAAGGTCGGAGGGAATGCATCCGCGAGAGAGTTTTTCACGAAGCATGGCGGTTCAGCACTTCTCCATGACTCAGACACCAAAAAGAAGTATTCTAGTCGGATCGCCGAGCTGTACAAGGAGGAACTAGCAAAACGTGCCAATGAAGACGCAACAATGTAGCTTTGAAAATCCATAATGGCTTTTGTATTTACTCACAACTATCTGCAGATACCCAGAGCGCATCTTCGTAGAAGGCATCGAGGTCTCACCCACTCCTCCGTCACAAGCGGAAGATGAAGACTTTTTCACGTCCTGGGATAAACCAAGCTCGAAACCTGGAACTCCAGCATTGTCTCCGCCACCCTCACCTCTTCCCATCTTAGGCCGCTCAGCGTCGGCAGCCTCTTCGACAACTTCCATCGTTTCGCCAGCCCCGCGCACTATTACATCAAACTCTCTCCGCTCGAGCTCGACGCCTGTCTCAGGGCGAGGGGCCAAATTGGGTGCCTCTCGCTTAACGTCATCTACTTCCATTAGTAGCACATCCTCCGTGGGTGCCAGCTCGACAGCCGCCAAGAAGTCCAAACTAGGAGGTCTCGGTGCGAAGAAGGCCGCCGCGCCTATAGACTTTGCCCAGGCCGAACGGAAAGCGCTGGAGGAGGCAGAGCGGATTAAGCAAATAGGCTATGATAGACAGCGAGAAGAGGAAGAGGCGAAGGCGAAGAAGGAATCGGAGAAAGTGCAGGCAGCTACTAGCGCTAAGGCCAAGCCGGCTGAGAGCGGAAACGGTAAGGCAACGACTCCTGTCTCCGTGAGGGCGGATGCGCCAAAGGGTAATAGTCAAGATCTGGAAAGATTGGGGATGGGATTCAAGAAGTTGGGTTTTGGAGCCGTGCCGTCTGGAGCACCTCCTGTTGTTGCCCGATCTAGGTATTCAAGTTGAGATTTCTCGGTTGGCTGTGGCTGATTGGCCTTACTGCAGTTCATCCACGCGGGTGGATGACGCGCCCACCACCGCCAGGGAAAAATTCGGCAATCAAAAAGCCATCTCCTCAGACATGTATTTTGGCAGGAACGATTTTGATCCGCATGCCGTGAGTGAAGCTCAGAGTCGACTACGGGACTTCCAAGGTGCCACGTCCATCTCGTCGAATCAATACTTTGGTCGGGAGGAGGAAGAGGAGTTGCATGCCGGTGGTGGTAGCACCGAAGGAGGACTGCTTGGGGATGGCAGTTTGGCAGGGCTCGAGGTTGCCACCAGAGATGCGATCCAGAGGGTCTTGTCTAATCCCGATGTTCAGAACGTGGGTGAGAGCATCAGGACTGGGGCTTTGAAGGTTCGTGCGCGCTCTCATTGATTAATTACATGGTACCAACTTGTTCGCGCAGCTCTCCGACTACCTCGCTCAGATGTCCGAGCGGCAATGATTGATATGGGGCTCTGTAATTTAAAACGGCTAGCGGTATTTTTGAGGGTTGGTGCTGGTTTAATTGGTGGTGTTGATTTGGTTCTCGTAGAAAGCGGCCTCACCCCATAGCTTCTGGATTGTGGGATTATCATTGTCATACCTGATGCGTTTTGATTGCTTATAATCTATGGAGTTTTCTTGAATATAACTTGGGTTGTGTATTTGTTTGTTTCTGAGCCGAGGCGATGTCAAATTCGTCGATGCTTGGTCGATGCGCTTGCTTGTTTGGCAATCCTGTCTTGGTCATCTCACGAATGTTGTCTTGCCTACTACGATGATCAGGTTTATACTCGTACAGGTGATTATTATTTTTCGACGCCAAGGTCTTCAACGAATCACTGAGTAGTCATATTTACGTGCAGAACCGCCAGGGGAAGACACGACTTTCAAAATGGTACGTTCCATACGATGACGATGAGAAGGTCAGTTTAACGCTCTACAATCCTGCACAATTGGCCAAACAAAACGAAACAAAATGCCAGGTTCGTTTGCGGGGAGAAGTTCATCGATTAGTTGCTCCTCGAGACCAAAAGTATCAGTCTAACTTCGTCGAAGTACGTTCCTGCGTTTGATTCAAGCATGGTCGATCGGTCATTCTAACTTGCACATTTCACAGTTTCGAAATTACAAGATAGTATACCGGCGCTACGCTGGTCTTTTCTTCTGCCTATGCGTCGATGCAAATGACAACGAACTGGCTTATCTGGAAGCGATACATCTGTTTGTTGAGGTTCTCGGTACGTTCTACATCCTATCGTCTGCGCTTATGTATCGATGACCACTCCCGCAGATACTTTCTTCGACAATGTTTGCGAATTGGATCTAGTATTCAACTTTTACAAAGTTCGTGTAGCTCCACCGGCTTTGGCTGAAGCGCAAAGCTGATCACTTGGGTCATAGGTATACGCTATTCTGGACGAGGTCTTCCTTGCAGGAGAGATAGAGGAGACGAGTAAAGACGTCGTATTATCAAGGTTGGAGGAATTGGAGAAGTTGGAATGAGTCGAGGTGTGGATTTTCATCGTTACGAAGGTGATTATATTTGATCTAATTCTTGTATTTCACTGAGTTTCGTTACACAGTTTATTAATTGTATCAGCCATCTGCATACCCGAGAATTTATTGTAAAGATAACAACTCTAGTCATCGTCATGGATACCGCCTACGACATCATTCGCAAACGTTGCAGCCAGCATGACGAAACCTGAGAGGTAATGAACTCTCCAGCGTTCGATATGGGCATTTCTGTACTCCTGGTATACAATTCGCCCATATCATTTCGTACATACAAACACTACTACTTTCCGGAGCTACTTCTCATCCTCGACCACCGTCTCTACTATCACCTCTAAACAATACACAAACTGCTACGTCCGCCGTCTTAAATAATCTATACTTTCATAACGCAGTTCCCAAATGATAACCGTTCAATCCACGAAGTGGATATGGCAAATTGATGGAGCACCTTCGTATCACATAGAAAAGACATTCTCGTTAACTTCTGAGAGAGAACTACGCTGCAAACACCGAGGAAGATATTCTCAAATCACTAACATTGGCACGGTGAAAGCTATTGATAGTAGTACATGAAGAAATTATCTGCGAATGTCTCAATGATGAGATCGTCGATTACCAGAGGCAGAGTGTAGGTCTTGGCGCGCGCCAGGCTGTCCAGACCCTTCGCGTACTCGATTAGATACATTGGTAAGGTCGGAGATATCTTGATGATGGCACCGATGTCATTGGATTGTACCGATGAAGCATTCGCGTTACACTAGGCATCAACAGACAACCATCAGAGATGGCTGAGCGGCGTTAATTGTGGGTTCGTTATAGACCATCGGCCGCGCCGAGGGTGACAGTGAGTGCTGCAGCTTCAAGTTGGGCCACACGGCGCTCCGGAAAGTGTTGGAAAAGGCACTATTACGTCCGGTAAAACAATCGGGCCGATCGCTATGACGAGCTTGTGGTTTTCGTCTTAGTCAAAGCCTTGAGAGCAGGCTGCAGGTCCATGTGGGTTATTTTTGGAGGCACTGGCAAAGCTATGTCCCAGTCGAAAATTCCCTTGGCATCGGACGGCCATGAGCGTATCATCGTCAAAGAGCACGGTGGCCACGACGCCTGTAATTGGGCACAACAATGATCCTGAGCAGAACAAGCCAGCTCATGACTCGATACCGAAGGATTTTGGTCTTTTCCCCGTGCCAAGGAGGCTTCGTTATGACCCACAAAAACCGTTTTACTTTGGAACGATGCTGAACTTGTCGTTTGGTTTTGCCAGTACATTCAGTAAGGTTTTTGCTCATATCTTTACAAAAACATGTAGAGCTGATGGAGCGATCCGATCGTAGCTGCAGCAAACTTGTACTATTGTCAGCCACTCTTGAGTAGGTTTTATTTTCCCGACGAGAAAAGCAAGTCATTGACTTTTTCCAGTTGATCTGGCAGTTTCATTCAATGTTTCATATGACGAGGTGTCCAGGCGAGTAGCAATATTGGCGATTCGTGGTGTAACTGATAAGGCTTCAGAATTCCGACACTGGTCCAGGCAGGATATGCTGTTGGGCTTCTGCTGATCTCACCATTGGGTGACCTTGTCAAACGACGACAGCTTATCCTGCTCCTCCTGGTTATGTCATCATCTCTTACAATCGGATTAGCTATCACAGATAACTTGCAAATCTTTGAAGCGGTTTCGTTTCTCGTTGGTGTCGTCACTGTCGTCCCCCAGATAGTGCTTCCCCTTGCAGCCGATCTCGCGCCACCAGAGCGCCGCGCATCTGCCATTTCTATTGTACTATCTGGCCTCCTATTCGGCATCCTTATTGCCCGAGTGTTAGCTGGAGTGATTGCAAACTTCACAACTTGGCGTGTGGTTTACTACATGGCGGTTGGCGTGCAATACTTTGTACTTGTTGGGGCGTACTGGATCATACCCGACTATCCGGCTAAGAATCAAGGGTTGACGTATTTCAACATTTTGACCAGCATGGCGAAGTATGCCGTGACAGAGCCACAAGTTATCCAAGCTGCTATTGTTAATATAGCCAGCAGCGCATGCTTTTCTAGTTATTGGGCACGTCTTTTCCATACCGTTCTACCAGATCATCACGCTTATTCTCTATACTCAAGGTGACCTTAACATTTCTGCTTGGCGGACCACCTTACCACTATTCTACGTGCGTCCTATCACGTATTCTAGATACATACAGAGATCGAGACGTCGCTTCAGGCTGGCAATTGGTCTGTTTGGTCTTGTCGGCATGTTAGGTGTGGCAGTTGGGCCTTTTATTGGTCGTCTCGTCGATCGCCTAGTGCCTTGGTATGCGACGCTCATCGCGACGGTGTGCCAGCTTATATTCCAAGGGGTGCAAACGGGTGCCGGCGGTATCAACATCGCAGCCGTCATCGTATCTTGCTTTGGCTTAGACGTAGGTCGCCAAATGCAACAAGTGAGCTTGACGTCGTCCGTATTCACGTAGGTGAACCGAATATCGCTCGATTCAATAAGTGACATATAATTAAGGATATCGACGGCCGCTCGTGCTCGTCTCAATGCCATATTAATCATTTCGGTATGTCTTGTCTGCAGTCTTTCAAGGAAACATTGGTTTTACATTCGACAGCTTTTTATTGGTCAGGTGATGGGCACTGCAGTCGGCACGCAGGTGTTCGTTCGACACGGTTGGCGAGCGGCAGCCACAGTATCAATGGCGTGGTTTGGACTACAAGTTGTCGTTCTGCTCGTCCGAGGTCCACATGTGGAACGATATACCTGGTTTGGATATGAAGGCGGCCTTGAAGCTCGGAAAAGCGTGGTTATGGCCAGAGAGAAAGAGAAAGAAAGGGCAAACGAGAAGGCAGCCGCGGTGGCTGATCCCGAGCAGAAGTGCAAGGGCGAAACAGTTGACGGAGAGCCTAAGTCTAGACCTGCGAGCTTAGAAGCGACAGTCGGACGTCACGAGTATAGACAAGACGAGAAGGATCCATCGCAATTTGCTTAGACCATTCACCCTCACATAAAAGGCTCGCTTTAGAATATGAAGGAGACATGTCACTTTGGTCCCATAGATTGCTTCGTATCGCCGCATGCTAACCAGGAGTTTCCATATACTTCAAAAGCAAACCAACTCAACCTAAGAAGTAGGTTTAAATGTCATCCACTACCCAGTGTATCTTTACGCCTCTTTCAGACTGTTTTCTCTGGCGACCGCACAACTCCTTGCTCATGCAAATGGTGCAGTACATGTCAGAGGAAGTCCAATTATTTTGCTTCGATCTCCAATGTCTGTGATCTCCGTGCATCCTCTGGTATGGTACACATTCTTCATCCAGTATAGTAGCAGGTAGGACACGATTCTCTACGAATTTTTGCAGATCAACAACAGCAGTCCAGGAACTTCCCAGGATAACAAATTTCGAAGACCAATCAGGACCAACGTAAACAATTCATCGGACTGAGAACGATTCAATGTACTCTATTTACATCGTGACGCCGCTTTCTCTAGACGAATATTCTTGAATCTGCAGTGAGCCGGTGTCAAACTTCGATTATTGCACTCGCAAGAGGCTTACCATCACCCTCGATCCTGGATTCAATGACCGATAATATCTCTTCGTACGCCAGCGACAACTACGGTCACCAGAGATGCTATGACTGAGGCTGAGGCGACTGGTACAGGTTGGAAAACTCCGATCATTCCAATAGATGTTAGCACAGCAAAGACTCCTCCTGCGGGAGTGAATCCGCCATACATCCATGATTGGAAACCGGCTGCCATCGAACCTTTTTCGTATAGTCAGCCAACTCGCTATAGTAGAGGCTTTCGGGAGTAACTCACCTGCGAGAACACCCGCAGGGCCAAAGCCCATCAGAAGTGGGATGAAAAGAACTACCCAGAAGACAATAAACCAGACAAGGCAAAGGATCTGTATTTCTAAATTATTGATCGAATCGTACGTCGGCATACTATGGGACATATGTCTGGCAGCAACGCACCAGGTTGTTGGATCCATTCTGATAATCGGTGAATCCCAGTGGCAAGATAATCAATTGTTCCAGCAAACAGCGAGGCGATGTAAAACCAGAGTACAAGGAGCATGCCCCAAAAATCATCCAAAGGGGTATTCGCTGCCCAGGCTGCAGCGCCGGAGGCATCCTGTATGAATAATGGCAAGGATGGCATTTTATGGATGAGGTGACAAGGCGGCCCAACTCCGCGCATTGTCCGCATTGCAATCAACTTGAGTCTCCGCTCGAAATTGCTGTTCGTGGTCATCAAATCAACAAATCCCCAGATATAATGACGACTAGAATTTTTTTAGCAATATCGAATGCTCGCCCTTCACCTTGCTTCACAAGGTCACTGGAACCTCGTAATTGTGGCAACCAGGACAAAAATCTATATTGACAAACAAAGATGTGGCGGAGTGGCTATGTCATCAAAATCCCTTAGCAGTTGGATATTGTTTCCCTTGATTGACTGTCATCACTCAGAACATATGGGATGCCTAGGGGAGGCTAGATATAAGTCACAGATAGGGTAGTTGGAATTTGCAACTGGAAATTGTAACTGAGGCCGTTCGAGTGATTGCCCTTGAGCTGTGTCCATGAAACTGTATTCAGCACAGAAGGGAAACTTTGATTAGTTCTGTGGGTTTTTTTTTCTGATTGTGAAATATATGGTCAAGTTTGCTTTGACCAGTAGGTTGGAGGTCACCATTAGGCAGCCATAATAGTCATTCTGAAACCACACTGAATGAGCACCCGCGACCTGAACAAAATACAAAATCTAGCACATGACCCCTTTTGTTTGCCTCTGTCTATTGTCCCCTTTGGGGTGATATACGAAAAAACTGGAACGATGCAGAGAAGGGTTTTTCCTTTGTCAATGATTTCACTGAAATTCCCGGAGTGGTTAATCTGTCCATTTGCGGAAATTTTCCCTTTTTGGATATTTCAATATTTTGACCCAGACATTGTCCAGGTCAAAAATATATGATATTGTTCAGTTAACATGGCCCCTGCACAAGGATGACATGCTTTTCCAGAGTGGTAGATCTATGGATCTCGATATTTATTTTTATGCTTCTTTTCAATTTTCTTATTTGCAGGTTTGATAAATACACTTTGTGTATTACATAAAACAACACTCTTCACAATGTGTAATAGTACTTTATTTGTTTACGATGCATAGACAAAATCCCACTGCAAAAGGGAAAGAAGCAAGGTCCAAGCCATCATAGATGGCACCTAGTACCGAGAAAAGGTCTGGGAAGTGCGCCACACGTGTCGCACCTTTATTACCTCGATGACTCGCATTCAGCTATGTTAGCACGTCATTGTCCTTCTCATCCTAGATATTTTTCATCTCATTTATCCAAATTTCCAGTCCATAATGCTATGTAGCTTCCCTCGGTAGTACAGAAGTATGATTTATCGGTGGGCAATTGGCCACTTGGGGGGACTATAAAGTCTAAACTAAAGACTCGTAACATATGACCTAAAAAAATCGGAAATGAGTTGGATAAAAGAATTGTTGACTCCCTAGACTGAATATTATCACTGCGAGTCTGTGCTCTCATGTCTCGCTATCTTCATACTTCCCAACTGCCAACTCTCCATCATTGTCTTCCCACTTCTCGTACATATGAAGGAAATCATTCTGTATCCATTTATAACACCTGATACCTGCGCTCCAGAAAGGCTTCATTGTTTCCATGGCCAACAATGAAGCATCATCCTTCCGAGGATGCTCATCAAGCATGTCGCAATTCGCCAAGAGAGCTTTGTAGCCAGCCCTGTTGGACTTGGCGATGACACTGTATACCTTATCAGAACAACTGTAAGCGAAAATGCTGTAGTGGGGATGCACATCTCTCAGATGGTTTATTGATCCAGGTTGCACTGGTATGTATAAAGATTCCGGCTCCGTTGTAGAGGCTGTTGATGTCCTGATGATAGCTTGTTTTCCCGATGGATTCAGAGCAAATTTGATAACCTTTTCTTTACCTTTCGCCGGCGTGATTGCAGCTTGGGAGATTGGCAGTTGTACTCCCAATTTGGTGACCAATGTAACATATGGACACGTGTCTGTCGTGCTGTCTGAGGGGGACGGGAAGAACTGGAACTCCTTCTGGTTAATATCATATTTTGTCACGGATCCTTGTCTTCTGTGCCGCGTGACCTGGATTAGCAAGCCCATCATCGCAGACTCCAAAAGCTTCTTCTTACGGTCCAGAAGCACAGGAATCAAAATTTCCACGGTTTCTTGAGAAGACCAACCGGTGATCGCCATACACCGGACAAATGCAGTGAACATAGTGTGTGTTGTCGTTCCAGTGTTGTCTCCCATCTTCCCAAAATGTGTGAAACAAACAATGGCATCTTTAAACACCGTCTGAAAAGTCATTAAAATTTTGATGTTGTCAGGGACGCTATCCAGAATCTGTTTCACATAGTCTTTTGAGAAAAGCTCTTTTATGAAGGTGGTCAACTTGCAGCCTTTGCTGAAGTTGTAGTGGGAATTGTCAGCATGGTCTTTTCAGACTCCACATCTATAGGCTTGTGAAAGAAGCAGACGGAAGACAACCTTGTCTCGTTGGCCTTGGTCCAGGAGGCTGCTGTCAAGTTCGTGCTTGAGAGTGTCGAGCATCACATTGATATCCGGGGTGAGTGTCTGAAACTCATCCATCTGGCGGGCGGCAGCCTCTGCCAATAAAGGTTCAGATGGATAACCAGAGCGAATATATTTGCGTTCCTTAGGGACTGAAAACGCGATGCGCATGTGACTAGCAACCAGCTGAGCCTCTTGAATGCGTGTTAGCTGACGTTGAGGCTTGAAGTCGAGAGTCAACAAGACATCTACCACAGCTAACACAGTGTTACGGTCAAGGTCCCTGGACATTGCTGAAATATTGTGATTACATATCAATTTAGCACGTGCAAGATCCATGATTGTAGGGAGAATTGCGCAGCCAGGAGTGTCCAGAACCTGCAGCATCCGGCATTGTGAGGAACATTTCTACAACACACAGTGAACTCACATTGGACGACCAAACTGTGCCATGAATTCAACTTTACAGACGTCATCCAGTCCCAGTTTGCCTGGGATGATCGGGAAAATAGGAGAACAATCGAAGGGGATTTCCATCACAGGTGCCTGCAGCGCATCTGTATTATCATGCGCTCGAGTGGATCTGGCTAATGATCCCGAGGGAGCCAGCTGGCTTATACTGGAGGTTGTCGAAAGATAGATGACAGATATCGGTGAGGACAGAAAGAAATTGAAGCACAAGCATAAGACATCATATGTATCCTTCCCCTCAAGATCTTTTGGAATTATCCTCCCTGCAAGGACATGAGCCTTGTCGAAGTAGAGCATTAACTTGACGTGATTGCTCTGGAGGCCTGTCATTGACTCGCAGCAATTGTCGATGTGTTTCAACAGCAGCACAAGCTTATTCGTCACCATTTTTGACACAGCAGACACTGGGGCGTCAAGATTCACCTCTGGGTGCAGGTACATGTGTGATGAATCCTTCTAACTAGAACAGTAAGCGAAGAATGGGAAACCGGGCATAAAGGACGTACCAACATGTCATTAGCACATCCCTTCTCCGCTTCCTTGTATATCCTAGAGCAATTCTCAGCATTGTCCAAGTGCATGCGCCATTCATGGGCCAACACTGCATATGTGGGTTGTTTGTGGGCATATATTCTGCCCAATTCTGCTGAAACAGCTCAGAAAATGTGCCCCAGAAGAAGCAGGTAGCGGGCCTGGTACTCATCAAGGGTAGGACGCGGCGTGTCAAGATAATCACGTATTTCAGTATCAGGAGGAGGATATGCGAAATCTAATTACTGTGAATGAGAACATACAACAGAAGCGTCGGAATGAAAAGTGACCTTTATTTTCGGAGTTGGGATGCAGATTGAAGGGGAGTGTGAAGACCAAGTCTGATAGTTTGTGGACCATACATGATTTCCCCGTTCCCAAACTCTGAAGAATGGTGACCGAAGTTAAATATGGCTTGTCACGCGACATACAGTTGATGTTGTTTAATAGGAGACGATGATGGTCATCTTTATATTCTGTGTTCCAAGCATTCAAGATGGCTGACACAGGTGATAAGCAAGGGAAAAAGCAGTGGCATTGGAATCACCTCGCTCTATATATACACAAATCAGAAAGAATTATGGACCATGGGTAATGATTATCACTTACTGTGAGCCTCTTGGTCCAACAATCTTGACAAATAAAGAGGGGTGGAGGCTGCATTTGGCCTCGTTGGAATTGTGAGTGCCGCTGTGGTTACGATTGAACGCAATCCCACTGTTCAATAATCCGAAACACACATACAAATTAGATCAACCCAATCTTTCTTTTCCACACAGTTATGCACTACAACCTTTGAGTGTTTCAACTTGTCTTCATTGAAACTCTCCGCCAATTCCTCCGCAAGCTGGGCCGTGATGACATTGTCTTTTATAGCTGTGTCCTTTAGTGCACTTGTGAGGAGAGTGAATACAATCTTAATCAGGAGCCGCAATTGCGAGTCGTCACCCTCCGCCACCACATTGGAATTTTGCCATATCTGGGAGGCCAGAGTCATGCGGTCGTTCAGCGTAGTCAGTTGACCTTGTGACAGAATATCCTTGATATGTTGAGATTTCAAAGAGGAAGGCAGAGAGGAGGAAAGGTCTTCTGGTCTGTCGACATCCATCAGGTCCATCGTGATAAGAGTTAAGAGGCAAACAGCACAGCCACATCAATGATGTTTGAAGAATGTCCTCGGAAAGAAAAAAAAAGGTGAAAATTGTTGCAGTCCTTCTTCCCACAGTAGATAATGAATGACATGGTATTTCCAAGGATTCCTTTGGCAGATTCAAGTCTCAGGTGGTATGCAAATTGAGATGCACTGTAGGACAAATGATGACACTAGCATCGCCACCGCCACAAGGCCCCGCGCATATTGGCCCAGAGGTTTGATCCTAAATTGGTGATTTTGGGTCTTTTTGTCCTCAATGTTTTGGCACTTATTTGTACGCATAGGGATCGGTTTGTGCAAAATTCAGTTGGTTTTGTCCACATTGTGGATGGGACCTGCCTATCGACGGTTGTTGTCCGCATTATATATTGAACTTGGAAACCCTACAGATCCGTCCGCATAATCTGATGTTTTGCTATGTACTTAAAGATCCTTGTCCTCATCCTCATCTCCTGACTCACCTGCGTCACTCTTCTCTAAGACTTCCGTCTCTGTAGTGGTTACTTTCACCTTCATCAGCCTTTTCAGCTCCTTGATTGATGAGAAAACCTGGATAGACTGGGCCTGCAATATCCGTAAGATATTGGCTGCAAATGCTGGCAAAGTAGCCAGTAAGGCTGACCCACCGGGGTCATGTTATCTGAATGAGAAATGATGCAGGAAGCATCAGGAAAATCAGAAAAATACTTAAAGTGACTTAAATCCAGCTTAGCGTGCTTATTGCTCAAATAAGCTCGCTAAGCAAAAATATGCATAAATCATGAGACGACTTGGCTTATTCACACTTAATTTGTAACTTGATTAACTTAATTTGCACTTAATTTGCTTAAATTTTATTTTAAAGCCCAAATATATAATGTTAAGTGCAAATAAGTGTGAATAAGCCAAGTCGTCTCATGATTTATGCTTATTTTTGCTTAGCATGCTTATTTGAGCAATAAGCACGCTAAGCCAAATTCAAGTCACTTTAAGTATTTTTCTGATTTTCCTGATGAAGCAAATGAGAACAAAGTATGTTCGCGAGGCACTCGTAAGAACGAGCTGGATCCTAACTGCGAGCACGATAACGATGACAGTGTCACCGGAAAATGGTTGAAAAACCCGGACATTAGTGTACGAGGGGATACCAACGCTGGTGATTGAAGGAATCCACTGATGTTGGGCATTGTGAGCTCCACTTGTAGTGTACATTGTAACAACTGAGTATGCCAATTTTTCATTTGTTAGGAATGGCAGTGTTTCTGGGTCAACTTTAGCTCACCTTCACTGACAACTATTTCCTTTGACTGCAGATGCATGACAACAAGGAAGTGACCAGGGCTCAATGGGTTCATTTCACTGATGTTTGTAGTATATATGTTGTCATGAATGCTTTGTAAGAGCCTGAATGCTATTGCCCTTTGACTGACGAATTTCTGGGTAAATGTAATACGTGAGGTGCATGAAGAAATAACCATTTATAACATACTCACCAAAGCAGCTATGTCTTGAAGGGTTGCTTTTTGAGTTGATCGGACACTTGTACTATTCACAATGTAATGGCCAATGTGCTGAACCTGTCAGTCTACACCTGAAGTTTGGTTTGGCCCAGATGACACCAGGCCAGCCAGCCATTTCATCAAGGCATTGTGTTGTCATACTATGTATGTGTTGCATAGTAGAACATGGAGAAAAGTCATCAAACATCTGACAAATATAATGACTTGCTTTGGTAAAATTTTGAGTGAACATTTATTACAACTCTTATGAATTTATGACAAATACAAATTTTATGAATTTTCTATGAATCATGTCAGGACAGAAGGATAGCAAAATGAAAGCAGAAAAGATAGCAGAGGAGAGCATAAAAAGATAGTAGGGAAAATACTTGTCTAAATCACTCCCACATCATAAACCCAAACATCTTGCCCAACAACTTGCCATAATCCATGTTCAAGTCATCCTGCGCCATCACCTCAGACTCATCCCAGACCCTTTCCACATCCACAATGTCCTTCATTGATGTTAGGAACCAGCGAAAGAAATAGTGCTTGAAGCGCTGATGAGCCCGCTATCTCACTAACCGTGTATTTTCACATTTTATTGCACTTACTCAGATGCATACAGGCGATCATGTGAATGCGTGACATGTGACGAGCGTCATGGGACCCTCACAAACTTATTCCGACACAATCTGACCATTTCCGACCGAGATCAAGGTCAGCCAACCTATTATCCGATTTTATCGCGCCGGATTACCTCGTCGCCAAGGCTCAAGACCGCGAGGCGCCTTCAAAATTTTATCAATAGAATTGTTCATTACCGAGCTCATTGGACTGCCAGCGCATCAAAACAGCGGGGACGCATCAACACAGCCACGTCAGCATCGTTTCAGCATTTTACCGGCATCGGTTATTTGGAGTTACCGCAAGATCATGTGATCACGGAACATATCTGAAATGGTAATCCTTTTGTTGGACTTCATATGCGCGTCTCCGGACATTAAATTCGCCTGATAAAAGTTCATATGTTCTATCTTTTCATTTTAAATTTTTAGTTAGCATAAATACACCTTGTACATAGCAGAAAAGCACAAGAAATTAGTTCCCTTCTTTCTCAACAGTTTAGAACTCATTTGCAACGTGATTATCATCTTAAAGCTGCGCCTCGCTGATGAGACCACTAACTGGCTAACCGTGAAATTTCGCATTTTATCGCACTCGTTCTGACGCGGACGGACCATTACGTAAAGACGTCACGTGTCACGGACATCACTTGACCATTCCCGACCCATCTCGAAGTTATCCGACCATTTCCGATGAAGAATACGCTCGGCCCGGCCCTTTTCCGATTTTACCGCACATGATCACGTCGCCGTCACCCCGTTATAGCCAAGCCTCAAGACCGCGAGGCTCCCTACAAAATTTATCAATTGATTCTTTCATTACCAAGCTCATTAACCCGCCGGCACATCATAACAGCGGGGACGCGTCAACAAAACCGCTTCGGCATCTCGTCGGCATCGGGGATCTGAAGTACCGAGAGGTCACATGACCGAGAGTCGAGTCTGAAAATGGTAATCCTTTTGTTGGACTTTTACACGCGCGTCTCCGGTGATTTAGCCGCCCGGTATATCTTACCTGCTGTTTCCTTTTCATTTTAAATTTTCACTTAGTATAAATACTACCCTGTACATAGCATAAAAAACAAGAAATTAGTTCCCCCTCACTCGACAGTTTAGATCTCGTCTGCGACCCGCGTCTTCGCCTCTCGAACTTAGTCCCGCGTCTTAGAGTCGGAAAGCCGATCGCGTTCGATCGGTTCTCGTATTTTGTGATCGGAAAACATGTTTTATCCGTCGGTCTTGCGTCGCGTACCGTAAAACTCATTAACAACCATCTAAAACTCATTCAAGGAAAGGTTACTTACCCACTTGCACCCCTCAGTCCGCGACACAGCAGTGATATATTAGTGATTATTATATTTCATTGATAGACACACTGCGAGCGTATCATATTTGGAGCCCACCGTGAGGGGTAAAGTTTCAAAATTCCTTCACCGACATCTTCGCAGTCTTCATCACACCAGTCTACGTCGCGTTCATCTTCGTCACACTCCGAGCATCCTAGAGCTACCGCAGCTAGGACACTTCTTCAGGAAATCCGCGCAGCCTTCGCCGAAGTCCCACTATCGGATTCAGATATCTTTCTTGACTCCGACATCGTTCCCGAGCACGAGTCTCATCACTATAATCTACCATCCACACCCCTATCATTCACACCACTCGATACTCC
>KN832990.1:302494-326122 GCA_000827315.1 Piloderma croceum F 1598
AATTGTTGATTTCCAAATTCAATATGAAACACAGTAGTACAGGATTGGTGATCGAACAGGACAATAAGAACTGTCAAAAAAGCAATGAAAATTTAGAGGACGGGTTCGATTGGTCTAACTGAGGCACAGGCACATATCACGTGAATGATGTAATGCAGTGCTAATACATCCGAAAACGGAGTTTTTCGGTGCCACAGTGGCGAAACTTTCCGACATCCATTCCGGCCACTTCCACACCGTTTCGGGGGCCAAGGCGCTTAGAGAAAGGGATCTAATCTAATCTTATCATGGACCTAACCCTGGATGCAAATGCCAATAACCTTAATTTACTCTCCATTCTTGTCACGCTCACGCTGCTGTACACTAGCGTAAAGAGCCCACCGGCGGAATAAAATTTTCCGATTTTTTCGTGATTATCATCTCCCCAAGAACCAGTGCGCAGTCCTTGGCACCTTCTAGCCAGCATTCTCTGGGTTTTTTTGCCTCCAATTTTGCTATTATTTGCACTGAATCCTTACAATTGTGCAGAAAGCTGCCCTGGCTGCTTCGGCCGAGCCCTGAACTTGCTCTCCGTTGCACCAACATGGGTATATTCAATGCAGCGCCCAATATCACTGTGTGAGATGTAGTGTTGCTTCTCAGTAACCTATTGAAATCTCAATCTTGTGACTGATCATGGACTGCTCCGAGTTCCACATCTGCGATGCCAGATTTTTCACATTAACAAGGTGGACTTGCACAAGTGACAAGTGTATCCCCCTCGTTTGCTATCCATGAGCCCTCTAGATATTGATGCTAATCCACCTCGTCACTCTCCTTCATCGTCCATCAAGGAGAATGTTAGACCACAACTCAGCTTTTTATCCACACTGGCTCATGTCTCACAGTCACCGCAAGCTCCTCCAGCAGTGAAACAGGCTCTGAACTTAGCTGTCTCTTATTTCACTAGCATTGGTGATTTTCTGCCAGTGTCGCCACCAAATGGACCTACGCAAAAGCATATCTCTCTATCATCTTCTGGTCCAATGCCTCTGACAGGCCTACCACTATCTTGTGCTGATGGAGAAATTCTGACTCGCCACAACATCCAGCTCAACCGGCAGACTACTCTTGAAACAGTCTATTATTATCCCCGCAACACACTGGTTGAATATCCAGAAACCAGCATCAACGGTCGAATTGGACATGTTTTCTCTTTGGACCCTCTAAATTGGATCAGCCCCGTCCTCAACTTTGCATATTCTTTGGGAGGTTCCCATGGTATGTCTCAGCGGGATAGGACTGTGAAGACCACACTTCTAGTAGATGATTTGGGTGAACCTGTTCCCTGTCGGGAAACACACACTACCTGTAAGTCCCGCAGAACTTGTTTTGCAATATTTGACTCATTAGTGCAGGCCAAGGATGCAAGATTTGCCCATACAATGACCAGGCGACCATTACAAGACCACACTGCCAAGCTACCCGTGACGATCTCCATCGTAATCTTACCCACACCCAAAGGCTTCTCCAGTCTCCCACCGACCTCTCCCAACAGCTTCTTATGAAAACTTTGTCACTCTGGTCTTCATTCTGCCGGATTGGCTGTAGTGCGCCTCCATACGAAACAACCTCGTACCTTGGTATGGAGAGGGATCAGGTTGAGAGATGGAATGCTCAGAGGGAAAAGGCCAGGCGCGGGCATGAAGCAAAATCTACATGCCAAGGAAGACTACTTTTTGAGTACAATTATCGAGGGATACCATATGTTCGGTGAGTGTTTATTTATTTATTTAAATCTGGGCGATATGCTCACATTCATGTTCGGAGCTGTGAGCATTACAACAGTAAGACCATCCCCCGACCATCTTATCAATCACGATGTTGGGAGTGGCCTTTATGACACAGACTATCTAGAAGCTTTATTTTTAGGGGACGAGGGAGAAGTGAGTCTGTTGGAGAAGGAAGTATTTGCAGAGGATGAAGGCCCAGTCTTGGCTTGCTCTATGGTGTCGAATTCTTCATCTGTCAGAGTTTGTTGCCGTGAGTGTGCTATTATTCTGACCGGAACACTGGATGCTGATGGTTTTGCTTATTTGTAGCATCTGAGCATCGGAATTCCGCTGGAGACCTGGTGATGGCAGAGATGGAGCGGCTGCCTTGTGAAAGTCGTATCCGTGTGTTTGAACCTCTGGAACAATATCGATCAGTCTGCTCTAAAGTACTTGTAGTCTGTCATGGCCACCACCCTCATCCTATTCCTCAGCCATTGAAAACACCCCCTCTCATTCGCCTTCAGATTTTCAAGCTTTTAGAAAGCTTGGGCCAAGACCTTGCGGATCTCACACCTCGGCGTTTTTTGCGTCACACCAGTGTTTGCGCCTACCTTCGTAACACTCTACCACACATCTTACATCCTTCTCTGAGTGACCTTCATGTCTCCCTTTCCAATCGGGAGCATCTGCAGGTGTATATCGAGGCAGCTAGACTCAAAGCCTTCCCAGAAGGCACTGGCTGGGAAGGTACGGCACACATTTGGAGCAGTATATTGTATATTGAAGTTTTATCTCAGGCCTTCTTCATTTAAAGCAGCGACAAGATCAAGAGCTTTCGCCTGAGGAGGTGTATATCCGCTATGCAGCTGAACTCCCATTACTGGGATCGATAATCCATGAAGAAGACGACACAAATAGGGCCAGTGATCCCATTCGAATCATTATTTGCATGGGCAAAGACAGCAGCAAACGCCTTCTTGATGCACAATTTCTCCAGAGTGACATTGGATTCAAGCGTATTGTTGGTTTTCAAGAGTTTGAGCTGGGCGGTAGAGATCATGGCTCACGCACTGGTGTGTCTGCATCTCTTATTGTCTGTCCAGTACTTACACCTTTCTCCAGCACTTCCTTACTGTCGTGTTTACCTCAACCGTCAGACTGCAGCTGCTCACCACTTTATTTTCAAGAAGATAGAAGAAATTGTCACACAAGACACGGGGAAATCTTTACAATGGCGTCACCTTCACGCAATGACAATGTATGAATATGTCGGCATACTTCACTGGGCAGCAGACCAACATGGCGGACAAGCCAAAGGTGAGAGTAACAGTGCAATTGGGGTGTCACCTGGGCTGATGGATCACGGCGCCTGCAGGCCTTGGTCTGCATCTCAAAGAGCTTGCTCAACAGATGCCCAGCAAGTATGACTTACACGAACCAGGTCGTCTACTATCAAGCCTTTCTGAGTATGACCACCTACACCGCTTATTTCGCCTCTGTCATGCCCATGTTTCTCGGAACATCAAGACTACCCGAGTATCAGAAGATGTGAAGAACAAGATGCGAAGTCTTGTATGCATGGAGCATCCCGACTTTGACAGCGTCCTGCGAGAGATAGAACAGGAAGGCGGGAAACCTGGAGCTGGCATGTATCATTTCTTCCCTGCAAGATATGATCCGCTGATTTCTTGGTTGGTAGACTGGGTTCAAGATAAGCGACGCAGCAAGTTTGCATTGGAAGGCATGTGCTGGGCTAAAAGCTTCATACCCAAACTTGTCTGGCAGATGGGCGACTCTACGAGTAATGTGATTGAAGGTCTTCACTCTGATGTAAATACAGAGGGTATTGCCTGCAGTCTGGTCGGTGGCATCCACCGAGGGCATCATTTCGATAATCTCAAACTGAAGACTCTTAATGTATGGTTTGGTTGTTCTTTCGTCGTCGTTGTCACGTGTTCATTGCCACTGTCTAGGTGTTCGAGATGACGGGTATTCGACCTTCATATCAGAGCGGCCATATATCTGAATCCACCCTGAGAGGTCTAAAACGTAAAGGTGAATATGATGCTGTGGTGATATCTGGCTGCAGTTGACATATTCTCATAGGAAATTCACGGCACAAGGTACTAGTTGGACAAGATTCACTTATCAGCAATCACAACAAACGACTTCTGCTTGCCAAGGAAGCTTTGGACAAGGCGACCAAGCGGGTTCTAGCAGCCCAAGCCCAGGCTGCCAATAACATTGGTAGTGCTAAACACAACGAGGCCGTGGTGAAAAGATTGGGTGCAAGGGTGAAGGCAGAAACTAAGTATCAGGAGGCAGTGGGTGCTAGTGCAGAAGCCATTGGCAGTGGAACAGGGAAGGTTGGTTTATTGCTACCAAGTAACTATGTAGCGACACATACAAAATAGGGAGAGTGAGGACATGATAATGACTATGCGAGCTCTAAAATAAACCCGAACACGGAGGCGAACACATGTAGATAGAAGCGCTTGACCATCGAGAAGAGTACATGACAGAGCTTAAAAACGATTCAAAGACATCTTCGCGAAATAAACACGCAATTCAACAGCGTCTCGATCTTCAGCCCATTCCTGTAAAAGTGGCTATCAGCATGTCACAAGGAGCTGCAAATCATTTGGACTCACATTTTCCCTTTTGATTTGAGCCTTAAGCCGAGCAAGATCGATCAGAATGGGACTCGGTACAGAAATGAATGGATACGGTACCTCTTCCTCAGGCGTGAAGTCATTGACGATGTTGAAAAGCTTGCAACCAACATCACTGCGGACGATTAATCGATGAGTGTGAGCAGTAAAAAGTAAATCAAAGAACGAAAAAAAACAGATATCAAGATAGTTGGCGGCGAGAATGATCTCAAACAACATCTCCTGATCAACGGTGATGAACTTCTGGTCCCATTCGTTGATGTCAGTAGTGCGTTTGCGGGTCTCGTCTTGGTTGGCATTAGACTCTGCTGTGGGAAGAGGCTCGCCACGGTGATGTTCGCAATATTCAAGAACCTATTACATATGAGATAAGTCGCTCAAAACAGACATCTGCAGAAACCAGGTTACTAGAAGGACCATGGTTTCTATTAGACAAGATCTGGGAGGGATCGAGTGGAGTGGTTTGCGATTTTGATCAATAACGAACACGATAGACACTCGAACAATGTACTCACCTTGACCGGTGCTACGTCCGAAATGCGCAGTTTACGCTCTGCTCCGAGTCTGACCCCAGCACCACCCTTAACCCAACTTCTAAGTTCCACCATTGCTCAAGAGAGAGTGCAGATTTACTCTGCGGAGACGGCAGAGCATTGTAAGGTGAAGTATCGTTAGATGAAGTATCGTTCGGCCACGAGGTAAGTGCAGAACGCTGAGCATACGCTCCGAGTTGATGTTCGAGCGAGCGCCAAAGGCGCAGCGTATGATAGTGTATCGACGCGCTGGGCATGTTCGATGACGCGGCCGTTGACACGCAGTAGGTGGGTTCCGTATCCGCTGTCGAGGTGGTGGTGTGCTAAAGCACGAGCTTCACTACAGCCAGCGGGAGTCTTATCAACCTATGGGAGAGCATCCCCCAAGGCATGCTCGCAACGTCCGATCTCGCGAGGGGGAAGTCCCGGGAGTTTAGCCCCGGCCTTGTTCGAGTAGCACCGATCTTGCGTGAATTTTGATGCGAGTATGAGGGACGCGAGAAAGGTGCGACGGGGGCGGAGCAGGGGTGAAGGGAGGGGCGCTAACGGGGGTAAAGGACCTGCGGGTACCTTGGGTTTCTTGCACCAAGTGAGATTTCAGGCCGCTTAAGGTGAAATCCGGGTTTGATGTTGAAAGTTGAGAGGTGAATGACGAGGCACCTCGCGGCGCGTCGTCACTGTCCACAATCTTCAGTCGCCATAGCTTCAGGCTCGGCTGAATCAGTGCCCACAGCGGCATCCAGATGGATGAAGTCGACCATGACGGAATCCAAGGACAGCTCTCTCCACTCCTCGGCCTCGAGGTCGACTTGCACAATCTTCTCTAATAGATCTAGTTCTCCGAGTTGGACTCCATCTCCCATTTTCTCCCTCTCGACGAGCTCAGGGACCTTGGCACGAATTGGCTCGAGATAGCACAGAGCCGTCTGGAGGACGCTGCCACATGTGCGCGATCGACGAAGAACTTCGTGAACGAAGCCCTTGATAGGTACGAGATTAGTTTGCGAAGCGATACAATTATTGGCTTGGCATGGTGCATGCGTTGGCATGAACGGAGGGGAGATTGGAGATGGCTGAGTCGAGGGTGAAATTGGAGGGGGTAGTTGAATGTTTCGTGAATGAAACTGATTTATGGTGTGTTTGGGGATAAGGGGGATGAGTAGCTCACCACCTCGAGGGGACTGGATGGGATATGGCGTGCATGAGGGTGGTGAAATGAGTGGTGAATTTGTGATAGAACGAGCTGGATGCGTACCCGGACATAAACCATGACTCCAATCACCAACTTCGCGCCAACTCTCCCATCCGTCGGACGAGCTTGTTGATGTGTCACCGAAGTCACCGCCCAGGACATAGTGCATGAACTTGCGCATCCTCCAGCAACCAGTTGGGTTCAAAGGCTTAAACGGCCACAGGAAGTTCGATGCCTGGTGATACCTCATTCAAAAAACACAAAACAAAACAACGATCGATTAAAGCACGTACTTGCTTGAAGTTAGGGCCAGCAGTGTAGATTTCGTGTACGAGGTCTTCGACAGAGAGGATGTCGTATTGCGCAAGCGTCGACTCGATGACACTATTGTTTGTAAGGGGAATACATTGCTTGTTGATCTTTCCGTATCCGCGCTTGTAGATGAGTTCATGGACAGATTTCAGGTTGGGCTCGCTGGACCAAAATGTTAACACATGAGACAAGAGTACGCATTAGAATATAGCGTACCCGTATGTGATATATGGCTCAACGAGACGAAGCATTTGCCGAGTCGCCTTTGTAACCTTGACAAAGACACCATTGTTGATTTGGAGAAGACGAAGCAGTTGATGGATTTTGCGGGGTTTGGGCGCAATTTCATTGATACTACAATATAGATTAGCCGTCGAATGCAATATAGCAAGATGTACCATGGCTCACCCTCGGATACGGAAAGTACATCTTAGGTTGCGCCGGTACATAAAAATCACCAGCTGCCCGTGCGGCTCGCTTGAGGCAGATCTCTTCCTTCTCTTTCGACAAATATTCCTTCACATAGCTCTCGGCACGCTTAAAAATGACTTCCCGCTTCGCTTTAGATGCCTGTGATGAGTAATGCAGGGTCAGCGCCGTTGTCCAGCTTACATCTCCCATAAGTCAAAAAGAGATCAGTCCCGAAAGATGGTTGACTGAATGGTATGGTATGCATCATAGAAATCGTAAAACATAATGATAGGTTTGATGAATACCTTTCGGGCAGCGGTCACAGCAGCCAGGCGTTCCTCCCGAGCCTTTTCATTTTGCGTGCGCTTTTTCAGGAAAGTCTCCGGGACTTCGACGTCCTATGCGATTCAAAGGAAATCCAACATCATCGTTAAAGCCAAGATTCGGACATCAGGGACTAGAAAGACGCGGTATTTGCGATCGGTGCTTTATCTCGCATACTCGTAGGCATACAAGACGGAAAAATAAATATCTAGCAAAATCGTCAACAAACTGTTAAAGATGTAAAATATGAACTGACTCACAGGCTTCTGCATCAAGTGTCTCCATTACCCCGTATGCGCCCGCTTGGGGACAGGCGTAGCCGGGGATGCAGTGGCTTGGGCTATATTAGGCGCGGACAGCTCCTAGAAGAAGAAAAAACGAAATGAGTATAGCATGAGGTAGAGTAAAGCACAAGAGCACAGCCGTGTACAGTTTCTCAAAAATATGATCTAAAGCACCCGTATCCCAAATTCATCCAGATTGATATGTAGAAGGGATTCCAATAAGTAGGTATTTGCGAGCGAGCCAGAGCAGGAACCAAGAAGCTTGCAAAGTATACAATTAGCTGCCGTTCGTCGAGAGCTGGCGGATGCGGGAAATAGATAGTCCACGGGTAAATGAGGATGCGATGGGGATATTAGGTGTATAGGTAAAATAGTGAAGAAATCAAGGCTACCATTTGGAAGGGGCTAAGAATCCGCCGAGTGTACTTCTAAACCATGCCATCCAGTCATTCGTTGCCTTAGTATGATCCATACTTCGTCCCTCAGGTGATAAGTCAAGCAGATCAGAGATGAACTTCTCAAGTACGTTTTGGTTTGGATTCGGATCGGCCGGTGAGGATGTGAGGAGCGACGGCTTGAAGAATGATAGTTTTCGGAATGTAGCGTGGAAGTCGAGCTTGTGCTCAGCCATGATGTCCAGCAGAGGCTGGACCAGATGGTTCTCGTCTGATTTTTCTTGTCTCCTCAATGCGAGGCACTGAAGTAAATAAATCATCAACAGTCATGCACCGGTAATAAATCAGTCCACAAACCTTCTTCATCAACCGCCCATACTCGACCGAACAGGTCGTCTGGATGAGAACTTCCATCTCTTCCCTACTCTCTTTCCCTTTCTCCCCCCACTCTGCAATCGTCTCGTCCGAAACACCCTGCATCCATCCTGGACCGACAGGTTTGTTACCCAACACTGATTCGGCCCCGATGAGCGGGGAGAGGGTGTTCAGGAGGTGCCGGCATGCGTATATTCTAGAGGGAAAAATAGTTTGAACCGGAAAGTACAGACGTAAAGAAAGGACAAACAAACATCATATTTGGTTGATACTGGGCACATTATAGACGGTCATTTGTCAGCACATGCAATCAGTTGATGAGAAATGAATGATATGCGCACCTTATAAGCATACCGTCCTTCCTGATCCGTGTGATTACATATATGGTATGGGTCGAACACGTCCATGAACGCGTATGGGCCTGATCAGGTTGAAATACAGTAAATATTGTTGTAAGCGGGTCAAAACAAAGGGATCGGACGCGTACCGTAGTCGATTGTTAATCCGAGCACGGAGATGCTAAATAATAATAAATAAATACCTTTCTGTTAGCACCTGAGGAAACTATTCAAGAGCACAGAAACATACTTGTCGGTATTCATAACACCATGCATGAATCCATACACTGTGTTAAGGTCAAACCATCAGACCTCTTGACTTGCTTGTTAAACAAATGATGAATACCGCACCTTGGCATCCAGCAACCATCTCTGCATTCCTCCTCGCAACTTCCATCACCAGTTCCTTTCCCCACGCCCGTCCTTGATTCGCCGCCTCGAGCCTCAACACCCTCTTCGCCACCCACTCACCCAACACTCGCAATCCTTCCCAATCAGGGTCCTGCTGTCCACCACCGAAGAAAAACATGTTGCTTGGGCCGTTGAACGCTTCGAATGAGCCTGTTTCATCATCACCAGGTTAGGTCAAAACGAGCAGGATGAAGGGACAAGGGTTAGATATATACCAATGCGCATGAAAGAAGGAGCGACCCACGTAAGTATACATGCAGATTCTTCTCGCTCCCTAGCTACGGGGAGCGAAGGCAGGGAAATGAGAGACAGCGACCGAGTAGTCGGGATCTGGAGAGCGTTGATCGCTAAAATAAGTCCATAAGTTCACTTATTAATTTAATTTGTTCCTTTGATTATGCGTAATGGATGAACATACCTTCAGCACCGAGAAATTCACGGATCGAAGAACGCAGTACCGCGAGCCCATCTGCGCTGCGCGAGAACGGTGTCCGACCAGCTCCTTTAAGCTGCAACTCGTACGTTAGGTCTGGATCGGATGGGTGCGGAGTCACCACTGTATACGCCCAACAATAGTAGCGAGAATAATAGCAACAAGGATAATAACAGTTGTCAGTAAATAGCATTATTAATCAAAGCCAGACAACTCACGGACAGATATCACACGCGCATCTCCCAATTGCCCTGCCCAAGTACCGAATTGATGACCACTATATCTGAGAGACCAAGGTGCGAACCCGGTTTCCGGGGAGTCAGACATGAGGGCTGCGTCTTCGCTCAGTATGTCAAGCAAGTCCTGTCGGGCCGCTTGAGCATCTGCGCTAGCTTCGGTATCTGTGCTATTAGAGCCAAGAGGAGGCAAAAGAGCAGGCTTTCTGAGAATTTGGAAAGCATCCCCAATGTCTAGCTGAGGCAAGCAGTCTCTTAGACCTGTCTCTGCTAGACCGATCAACTCGCGGCGAAAGCAAACATCTTCCGCTTCATTACGGCGAAATCGAGCGTTGCCTGTTCCACGATCGACAGGCCCGGATAAGTATCGTGCAAGACGATCTTGACGCTATCGTCGATCATGCCCACCGGCGTCTGCGCAAGACCGATGATGCGAGGGACGTCGACTCTGAATACGAAGGTTCCGGTGTATCGGGCGCGGTGGGAGGTGTGAGATATGCTTCTGCGAGGTTTGTGGGTATTGACGGGGGAGGGGGGGTGGATTTTGGTGGGGACGCTTGGCGAGGGCCGAACGAGGGGATTGGCTGGTACTCGTGTTGGGGGCGATAGCGGGAAAGGGATTAGGGGACGGGTATGGTCCCAGTCTAGCGAAGTCCTTACGTCAAGCTCCATCTGATTGATCTCGCGCAGCTGAAATATCCCCTGCCCAACTATGCTCCATGATTTGTTCCAATACGTATCGTCGCAGATGACCTTTGAGGTCATTATGAACAATCGATGACCCGAAGAGCCTCGAGCCGTAGGGAAGCGGGCCTTCGGTCGTTGGAGTAAGACAAGAGATGCAAAAGTAACGAATGAGTGGAGTTTCGTCCGGTGTAAAGCGTAGGTGATGAAATGCGGGAGTTTCGTATTTGAGCCCAAAGATGTAGGGGGGTACTCTGGACATGCGAAGAGATGAGCTATGAAGCGCCCACAGAGCCAGGCTGTGTTTTCGTGACTGTAACATGGATATGGGCGGGTGGGCGGTGGCAGTCGGAACGCTGGGAGACGAACAAAGTCTAGTCAGTGCACTATTATCAGCACTAGAGAAACGCAACGCACGTTATGGAGGGCGCCATTAGGGGATCTTGAGGAACAAAGTGAGAGGATTCGCATGGCAGTCGTGAACTGAGCAGAGCTAATTAAGCAGCCACTGGCGTGAACAAAGCCAGCTTTTTTTCTGCCACAAGCGCGTGAGCAATGATTTGGCTGGTCATTGCCGCCGAACATCCCTCGGTTGAACCTCAATGGACTACAACAACAACGACGACATTGTTCATATCCCTATTCTCCGGGAGCTTCTCCTCCGCTTGGTTTCTCGTCACCCGAATATCCCATCCATTGAACCTTTCTCAACAGATGCAGACTGGGCTTACGTGGGTCGGGCAATCACAGAGGTGGCCCGCGAAGTTATGGCGCCCAATTGGCCTTATTATCGCTCTCAATCAACTTCATTCTCAACTGGATCAAGTCCAACATTGAGACCATCCAGCTCTCGGGCTTCTTCTCTTGCCCCGGACGATTGTGGTTTCAACGACGATCTTGATCGTCAGGCATATGATGATCAGGATATACCCGTGAACCTAGATGATTTATTTCTGGATGAGACCACCTCGGGAGCCTCTCCCCAACCTGCTATGATAGAGGCAGATATACCACCAACAAAACGGGGCAGTGAACATCCTGACGCCCCTGCACTTCACGATGAGGTAGCTAAACGTGTGCTGCGCCTCAGAGGGGGGGTGTGGCTACCCAAATGTCAACGATAGAATGGGGGATATTTGGGCAGATGGCTACAATAGATGGGGGGCAACACATGTACTTTGACTTTGCTTTCTGATCAATGAATTTCTTTTTTCAATGCGCAATTCTGGGATAGTATTAGAGGATGAAAAGGTATACTGAGAGACAGACTTGTGCTATCAGCAGAAGGTAAGGAACAGTATATAAACAAGTATTAAGAATTCTCATATGCGCAACCTTTGCCTTTGTCAAGAATCGCCAGGTTTTCATCCTCGTCATCGCTGATGTCAATAATAGAATCTTTCTCTTGCATGGCGTTGTTGCAGAGAGGCCTACCAGCATCATCTCTGTGAGCGCAATCCCCATCAAGTGATCGCACCTTATTACAACCACCACAAACCACTCCCGCCGTCGAGAGAACCTTCCATGCCTCAACTGTAACCCCTACATCTGAATTCCACTCCAAGAATGCACGACCCACCATGGAATGAAGAAAAACATCAAAAGAGGCTGGTGGTTTGGATGCGGGATGGAATTCCAAGAGGGCAGGGGGTGGGTTAGAAGTCGTACCAATCAGATGCCTCGGAGTGAACTGCAAAAAGTTCAGTTTGTCAATGAGAAAGCAGAAACTGATGGCATACCGGCAAAGAAGAAATATGAAAAGGAATGCGATGATCTGCATCAGACCCACAAATTCCATTTGGAGCATGTGCCTCTAGCCCGTCGATGGAGTACATTTTCTGACACCCATAGCATAAAACATTACTAGCCAAAATATAAAACCAGACTTCGGTTGATACACCAGCAGGGGAATTCCATTCTCGAACAGCACGTCCAATCATAGAGTCATAAAACTGAAGGTGGGTGAATGGCACAGGTTTGAATGTTGGATGATAAGACATCAGGCTGGTAGGAGGTAAGTCACGGTCAGCAGCTTCGTGGCTACGACCTGCAATAATACATTAGCAAGCTACGCAGTTCAGACTGCCATAAGAACTTACTCTTGCATGTGATGTTCAGAATATTTTCCATGTGTTCGACATGTTTAAGAACTTTATCATAGGCTATATACGAATGGTCAAAACCATTTACGCACAATTCACAAAAGGCTCACCTCTCAAACGGTCATTGCCTTCTGTGAGTGCTACCGACGAAGAAGAACTAGGGGTTGCTGGACTAGATGAAGATGATGGGCTAGGACCAGACAAAGAAGAAGCAGAAGTAGAGGATGGTGTCAATGGGATAGGCCTTGCAGTGTTAAGTCTGCCATGTCGCCGTTGAATGCCTTCAGACAGTGTCAGGAGTAATCAGATTGTTGAAAAAGATAAATACTTACGCAATGAAGGGGAAGAGGATGTGCTAGCATGGGACCTATTTCTCCGGTTACGGGGACTACGAATGTCTGTTGATAAAGTCAAGACGGAGCTAAATGTAAATCATATATCAAACTGTACGCACTAAGGTCCCTCAAGATATAATCAAGGCTGCGAGGAATGTCGGGTATTTTAACTGAAATTCAACATAACTTTAGCCTGCAGGTTGCACTGGTATTGAAGTGGCTCACCCATAAATTCACATCCGTCGTGGCTGGCTTGAAAAACCCAAGTAACTTTACCGTGATCAGTCTTACGATGCACATGCATCTCACAGCCCACCCGGAAGCCATTTGCAGCATGGGGGCACAAAGGCCGAACAAGATTTTCAAAGGACTCAAGGCCACTGGCGGCCACTGGCCTAGTGTTACCATTCATAAAATGACGAACCGGTCTTGCCATTGCATTAGTAAAAACCGACGTAGGCATGATCATCAGACATACCTTTGCCATTCCACCCATGTCCGAGTGAATACATCAAAAGTCACCATTCTCCCAAGGGTATTGGTAATCTCCAAGTCTTCGCTCAACTCCCGCAAACGCGCTAAGGGCAAGTCATGCGAAGCTATGTCGAGGGTTTGCTGATCGTGATGTGGAGTGTCATGGCTAGAACCAAGTTGTGAGAGAAAGACAGGCCTGCGGACAGGTCTGAGCTGAGAACGAAAGTAGTATGGGATGTGGTACTGTTGTTTTTGGGAGGACATGTTAAAAATAGTGGGCGATTGGTGACAGAAAACGCAAAGACACCTGAAATTTATAGCCCTAAGGCTCTGACGCAACTTTGGACAGAAAATTAGAATATTGAGCTCAAAAAAGTGGAATGTGTCCCAAAACTCATCGGCCGATGCGCATAGAACTCGCCAAGGACCGCCCAATAGATCCATGGGCAAGATTCATTCTGAAGTGCCTGGGGCGGGCAGAAAATGAGCAGAAAAATGGAAGTTCATATTGAATTCAGGGACTTCCATCGGTGGTACTGTATTGTGATGGAGGTGACCATTTGTAAGTGTGACAAGCATTTCAAATGAATTATAATGATAAAAACCAAGTTCCGGGGTATGGGAGATAAGATAAACATAACATAATCTAGGCGCTCGCGGAACGGATGTCGGTCTGAACACTCCCGGCTCGGTACTTTTTTCCACACACGTGCTATAGCACGTGTGATGTGCCTGATCTGAGTTAGACCAATCGAACGGTTCCTCGAAAATTTAAAACGTCTCGGGGAACCTTGCCTGACATATTGTTGAATCTGACGAAAGACCGAACATGAAATAAGTACACAACACGTCCGGGCCCGGCCGCCCTCCATGCACAAGTTCTTCGTCGACAATGGGCTACTCACCATGTCCTACTAGTACCACTGTCCTGGATGATTAATTTCAAACTCAAAACTCCGGGGGGAGTACACGCCTCTAGGTTCGTCGACGCTTTAGTAAACCGCAGCGAGGAGTTCGATATCATGATAGCTCGTCAGTGAGCTGATCTCCGTTGTCCTGTTTGATGACGACAGTTTTAGCTATGTGCGCAGCTGGTCACCGGGCGCTATCTCGGGCAGGGACAAAACGAAAAGGCGACATGCCCTGGTACGAACAGCAAATCAGGGTCTATCGGTTTGCGGATCTATGTATCTGCTATACCATAGTCGGCCGGCAGCATTTTTGTTTTTTGCGTTTCCCACTGTCATGCATCGAATCATTTATAGCGTGTCGTGCCCGATGCAGGGACTACGTAGTAATTCTACAAAACCCAATCATCGTCAGAGTTCAATCTTTAAGATCTGAGTGAACGTACCTACTTGTTACCCATGAATAATGTAAGCCTTCGGTAGACGTTCTGGGATACACATTCGAGGGGTCCTGGGGATTACATCGCTTAAATTGAACGGGCGTGGACGTAATTGGTGGTCGTGAGAGGAAGGCACCTCGGTGGGCACCTGTGGGTCCTGCACGTGGACAGTGGGAAAAGGGAACGGAAATAGCCCACAATCGTGATTCGCGCCCACTTGTCCTTGCTCTTATCCTTGGTTTTAGCCCTTCTAATTCCCACCACCACCACAGTCTCCATTATGGACGCACGCCGTAGACGAGTTATGAAAGAGATTGCAGGTAACCTTTCGCGGGACCCAAAATTGGCTTGGTGAGCTCACGCACTGAATGACAGACTGCAAGAACGACAAGTCTTCGAATATACGCATCGACATGATCGATGATTCGCCTTTCCATCTGAATGGATCATTTCCAGGTCCAGAAGATACACCTTATCAGGGTGGCCATTTTGAAGTGGTGAGCATGATCTGTAGCTTCCCGTTTATGTCTGACCTCGAATTTCGATGCACACTAGGACATCGTTATCCCACCGACATATCCGTTTCAACCCGTCAAGATGAAATTCATAACCAAAGTGTATCATCCGAACGTTTCGTCTGCATCTGGGGCAATCTGTCTCGACATTCTGAAAGATGCTTGGTCCCCTGTCCTCACCCTGAAATCGACCCTAATCTCCCTCCAATCTCTACTTTGTTCTCCTGAACCGAACGATCCTCAAGACGCCGAAGTTGCAAAGCATTTTACCACGTCGAAAGGTAGTTTCGACGATACCGCTAGATATTGGACGCAAATATACGCTGTCGACCCGTCTGCCAGAGGAAAGAGTTCTGAGAAACTGCAGTCAGCTGGAGACGAGGTGGCTATGGCAGGGTTGGAGAAAGCTCATGTTGATCAATTCGAAGCTCTTGGATTTGAACGGGGCAAAGTGGTACGTTTCGTCTTTTTCTCTATCTGCCCTTCGGGCTCGTGATCGATATTTACTCTGCGTCCGATCGTGAATAGATCGATGCTCTGCGGCGTCTAAATTACCGCGGTGCCAATGTGGCAAACATCACAGAAGACAGGATTGTGGAAGAATTGTTGAAATGAAATGACTGATCGATTTTGTGTATGTGCGGAACAGAATCTACTTTGGGTTTTGGAGCGTACAGATGTAGACCTGGAGGAATCTCTCCCGACCATGAAATTGCATCAACCTTGTATCGTACGCCATATACAAGCAATGTTCTCGCCCTGTGCCGGAACGCAAGAAGCCTTGGGGCATTGTACAGTTATCGGGCATCGGTGCCTGCGATCACAGCGGTGTGCCATCGATGTTCGATCAGCAAGTTGTATATTTTATAACAAAGGGTAACGTCTGACCTCCTGCTGTTGAATTATTCCCTCTAGCGGCAGCAGGTATCGTTTGTGCCTCGAATTCCATCGTCATTCCCCTGTTGCCCAAGCAATCGTGATCGTCACGAATTTTCCCAGTGGATCATTCTGTTTGATGGGTGACTGTTGTTGACAAAGAATGCGGCGCTCGCTACTAGCCCATACCTATTTGTGGAGAACTTGTGCATGGCTGGCGGCGCTCGCCGGTCTCGCTGTGGCGAATGTGCCGGGCTCGGTCGCTGAGAACTTTATCTTCACCGCTGTTCGTGCTGCCGATGTCACAACGTATCGACATTATTGTGATGCTGTCCGTCCTCCTGTTTTGCTTGTCTTTCTCATGGACCCGATGGCTTAACTACTGTGAACCAATCGCGCTTGATGTCAGTGATACCATCCAACAATTACTGGTATACCCACAGCTCAGCTCGTCTGCGGCCTGCACAGCAGATATTTCTGCCTGCTTGTGATGCATATCCACGCTGTCCATGGACGATGTCACAATTCCGTCTGTTCCTGTCCCTGTTTCGCATATTCGATGGTTGATAACGGCTTCGAGTGACCAGTCGTTCGGCGCGTGCAATTTTTCTGGTGCTGTTAGACTTTTGCCAACCGTCGTCGGACCAAGACCAACTTGCTCTGGCGTCTTACGCTCTCAACCTTCTGCCGACCGCGGCGCATGGTATTCCGTTCCGCCTGTGATAATCTCTTCGCCGGTGGTTGATATTTGGCGGGATCGATGAGCGCCGTCAACAGTGTACAGCCGCGTACACAACGCCTGTATGGGAGTGTTCCGTGCATAAAAGAGTCCCTGTCCATTGGATGGTTCCAGGAACGAATGCTCGGTGGCTACTCGAAGTCTGTATCAGGCGGCAGCAGTGACTCTCAAAAGGATCGTGGCTTACAACGCTGTTCTGGTTCAGTCGCGGCTGAGAGGTGAGCTCTCGTTTTCACAACGTTTTTGAATGCTTTACGCAATGGGTTTAAGGTCGACAGCAACCGAAGTGGATAGGACGGCCTTGCGGCTATCATCATCGGCGTCTGAGCCTGCAATATTCGAACGATAAGTGCGAGCCGTTTGCCCATGGATCTGGGTCGTTCCCATGCTTGTCGGAAGACTGGCATTGACCCCAAAATGTTCAACGTCACAAGAAAGCTGTTCCGATCTCCCAGATCGGTAAGACAAGAAAACGAGAAACGCCCCTCTGTCGCACACATAATGGAGCGGAACAATGCGATAACACATAATAGACAGACTAGACCAGGGGTTGAATGTTCGGTTGCGTATCCCCGAAGAACTGCGAGCAAGATATGGCCCTTCGATAGGGGAACTGGGGGACAACTTACAAGGCCTAGGTACGAATTCGAGCATGGTGTTTGAACCGGCCTGGTCGATGGGCTGTCGGTGAACAAATACTAGTTGTCAGTGGGAAGGCTAGTGAGAGCGAGAATGAGATGGCAGTGGGAGTCTCGGGCACATTGACAGCGGGAAGAATTCCATGTTTAACCCACCAAATCGGCGCACATGCGTATTCAACACAAACTATAACTCAAAAGTCGATTAGCCCCAACAGGCCCCAACACGGATGTTCTTCAATGCCGGCGCATGCAATAAGCAGGCACCGTGACTAGACCGAGACAAGGCAGCATTTTTGGCAATTGCACAACATTGCATGACCAAGAAGTTTTGACAGGAACGTGGAACGATGACAGTTGGGGGCCCATTCTAATCAGATTGTGATACTGTAACGTAACTACGTCTGCATTGCCTTGTCGCATCATGGGGTCAGAGATAGTCACCGTGCTCCAATAACAGCGGGGAGTGTTTAAAATTTTAGTAGGTCCTGTAAAGGTACATTAGAATTGAACAAACAAAAGTACCACATGCAAACGGCGGACGTGAGTCATAACAGCTAGCAGGCGCAAAGAGCAGATATGTTAACAGACCGAGCACAAATCAAGAGCAAACGGAATAAAGTCAATGGCCAGACCGACGATTTTTGCGTGTCAAGGGGGTCACAGCCCTCCGGTGCTGTTGTTTTAGCTATGAACCAGAGCACTAAGCGCAAGGTTCCATGGAAGGTGGCGCAAGATGGAGCTCTGGCTTCATAGACACAGATACACGCGGAGAGGGATGACCCACCATCCAGCAAAAAGCCGAAGGAATGGAAAAGTCAAGGAGACAGGACGACATGATGTGGGGGCCTGCAATGTTCCTGATATATCCGTCTACCTTTATACCTTTGTGACATTATCCACGCAAGGTTGTCTATATATATTCATTGATGTCTAACCCTCGACACGCGATAAAGTCCTCAAAGTCAGCTGACAGCATCTCGAGACGACCAAGCGGATCTGGCACCGAAGAAAAACAGAGTAACGAAAAGAGGACTGGTGGCGCTCAGATCGTCCACACGTTTTTAATTGGTTAACGTCCGCTCCTGTCCGCTGAGTCCTTCTTCACAGAAACCACACTAGCACAGCCATAGTTGTTATCGATGAATTCCGGGACGAGAACCGAGTAAACGGGGAGCGAAATGTTTTCGAGGTCACAAAGCACAGGGCATATTGCAAAGAACTTTAACGTCGGATAAATACCATCCAAAATAGGCTTCCAGTTTGTGATGACGAACGGATGGCTTTTTGTCGAACTGTAAAGGTTTGGGAGGACGGTGCAGGCCTCCACCAACAGGGCAAAAATTATTTGAAATTATTCTGGTGCCTCGTATCACGTGCGCTCCCGAATGACGTATCCAGAAGCCTATGCCACGTTATCGCCTTCATAGGTTGAAAGTCTAAACTCTTCGAAAAGCGTATAGTCTATCCCCAGAAGGATTTTATTCGGAAGAGTGCAGCAACTGTGCCTGAATGATAATTGTGCTCGCAAAATTATACCACGACCTCGAACAGTTTATTTTTATTTATTTTGACAAGTTAACGCCAGACTGCAGAACGGGGAATTTTTGATCCCAAAGCAACATCAAATCCACGACTCTACAATTTTTGTGACGCCTTCAAGTGTTGACCTTCGGAACCCGACTTTGCCTGATGAAGAGCCGGGATCTTCACGTAAGGGAAATCCCATGTTAGTCACAAGCATCTGTACCGTTTTGCGACAGGGGCATAAGCGCAGATCTTTGTATAGGGCCGGTTGCAGCTCGTGATCGATATCGCTGACGCTATCGTCTCTGGCGCTCATTAGAATGGATATATATCGAGAAATATGGCTCTCAGTTTCTTGCAAATTTCCTTTTTGTGCGATATATGTCGAACTGCTGATACACTCTATTAGCATGGAGTAATTGGCATCATGATCTTATGAGCTAAGCCAGATCATGTAGCATGCGCCAATCAACAGAACGAGCGCCATTAATTAATATCAAGTACTGTCATCTGATCAATGGATTTTTGCATCCGAATGTACTCCAAACCATCTTTTCGGAAAATGCCTCCAGAGGAGGTCATTCCTCTCTTCTTGTACCAATCGATACTTGTCACTCTGGCATCGCACCATATCACTGTGACACCCAGCTCGGAAAATGCCACTGAAAAGACATGTTCCAGTAGCTTCGTTCCGATACCGCCTGAGCAAAGCAGGTGACGACTGATAGCAAATGTATAGAAAAGTGGACATACGACGCTGATACACCGGATGACAAGCGAACTTGCGAAAGCGAGCTGCACCAGTATGATGCTCAGCATTAGAAGGTGAGTCATCAACCTCAGTCCGCGGGATAGCAGCTAGGAAGAGGGAGATGATGCAGATGGGCGTATCGCGCCTCTGAGACGGCAAGAAGGCGCCAAAGTGATATCCTTCATTATCTTCTGGGAGGGATACATATGAGACTTCCCGCTCTGGCCACAGCACAGAGTGACGCAAAGGAATTGTGTCCTCGACTTTGATTGGCACTATTACTACCTGCGCTGTATTAACCAGTCAGGAGGACAGAAAAGACAGACACAGAACAAGAAGTGTTGACATACAATCACACATGTCAGCGTCTACTACCCTTTCGGAGGTCGCAGTTCACCCAGCGGCCAAAATTGTCCACGAAGTTCGGTAAACACCGGCCATCGAAGCTAGTTTGTCGATCGTCCAAATTGGGTTAAAATTGGCACCAACCAATATGGACTCATGGAGTCTTGGCTCCTGATCTGACAATTGAGCATCGCATGATGCTCAACGAATGGACTTGAATTCAGTATTAAGTAGTGATCTAAATTTTAATGTTTGGTCATTTTGTATATTTACGAAGAGTTGTTTCAAGTTTTAGCGAGTTTATGCCATGCAACCAATCAATCCTGATTCCTCAGCGTTCAGCAACGGACGTAAAGAAACCCACCCCGGTTTCACCGGTTAACCGCCCCGCCAGTCTGTCCAGTTTCCCAAGCACTTGGCCAACGCTAACTTCCGCGTAACCTTAAGCTTGGACCGGGATCTCGCCTCCCTCGTGCCTTAACAGGCATTGACAGGTCTGGGAGGTAGCGCCGGTCCACTTAACAACAGACGGGGATTGGCGGGAGCGAAAGGTACAGAACGCATCATATTGACGGCATATTCTCTTCTAGCTCTATCTTGCTTCTTCTCAGACGACTATCGAGATGCCGGCGGCCCTAGGTCTTATTATCCTATCTGTTTGACCTTGACCATGGAATCTGCAGCTGGTTTATGGTGACGAATGCCTGGATTATCCAACAGATGGTGCTTTCAACTACCCTCACATCATCACCATGCCTTCCCATGAGGAAATCGACACACGCAACCTTCGACTGACGGCACTACGACACAGCTTCATAAATCGAATCCTGATCCCGCTAAAGCATTCTGGAATCTGGACTGTGCCAAGGTCGACTACAGCTTGAGCCGTTCACTACGCGTTACAATGGTGATTGACAGGTTCGACTTTGAGGCGGATACTAGTGCTTTCATACTTTCATACTGACAAAACTTTGCCTGGCATGGTCGGGGTGAGATGTGTGAAAAATGCGGAATGGATTTGAAGATTACTGGCTTGTTAAGCACGACTGGAAAACTCACACTTTTGTTCTGGCATCTACTCCGGTTTTGAATCTGCGAAGGAGACCATCGTGAACGCAGTCGGGAGGAATTTCGCGTAGAATCTGCTATACGAACGAAGCTGGGGGAACGAAGGCCTAAGCAACCTGAGGATGAAGGCTAACATATTGAGATAGACATTATCCAGCAGGAGATGTGGGGTGTGCTGGGCGACTGCCGCAACAAGACAGACTAGGAACTTGGATTAGTTCCGCAATGCCGTTTGAGTTAAGAACATTCGGGTCGATAGTGGGGAACCCAAATCTTTTGATATTCAATTGCGAATGTAAGGACTCCAACCCTTCTAAAATTCTAATATCAATCTCAAGGTAATTCATCGGACACAATTACACGTCCCGCTTTCTGGAATGTCTGAAGGGCGTGCCATGCCGTCCCATCAACTATGCTCTTCATCGCCGCCTGAGTTCCAGATTTAAAGTCGTCTGCTATGCCGGCAACCACAAGTAATGCAGAAGCGTTTAGTAAAATGAAGTCTAAGACCGGGGCCAGCGTCGTTGGTATCGCATCTCCAGATGTGAGCAGCGTCCTCAGGGTTGCGGCGTTGTCGTCCGGAGTTCCACTGGCTACTTGGGAGAGGGGATGCACACGTAGACCAAACTGCGATGGATGAAGTGTCTTTTGGGTTATGACACCATCCTTGAGCTCCCAAGCTTGCGTATCTCCGGCACAACTAATTTCATCAAGACCTTCCGCCCCACATACAACGAGTGCGCGTTGTACACCTCCATCCCGCAACGACTGTGCAAAGGTATTTCCAAGTTCGCGTTCTGCAACGCCCAAAACCATCCCGCGTGGTTGAGCAGGGTTGATCAGAGGCCCGAGGACATTGAACATGGTTCGAAAAGGGAGGGCTTTTCGGTATGGTGCTAGGAGGGCAAGGGCAGGGTGGTAATGCGGTGCAAGGATGAATGTAAATGGTATTCGGGGGATCGGAACTTCTGTGGCGGTAGAGGTTGGAGGTGTGAAAATGCAACCTAAGGATTGGAGGAGGTCGGCGGAACCTGAAGTAGATGTCGACGCCCGACTACCATGCTATAATGCTATTTATCGGATTCAATCGCATCAAACGTAATCACGCTACTCACCTTGATAACTCTTGCGCCAGCTCCCGCAGCGACGATGGCAGCAGCAGTGCTTACATTGAAAGTGTTGTGTCCGTCGCCGCCTGTCCCGACAATATCTACAACGAAGTCGTGATCGTCTTCGACCACAGCCTTCAAAGCTCTTCCTCTAAGAACTTCAGCAGCTGTAGCTAGAGAATCTGGGCGTCTTTCAATGCGTTCTACGTGTAGCGCAGTAAGGAATGCACCAATTTGAGCGGGATGGATTGCATTTGGCGTAAAAAGATGGTTGAGGGCTAACTTGAGGTCATCTGAGCTGAAGTATTCGGGTGTTTCGACCAGTCTGCGCAGTAATGGCTTGAAACTCTCAGCGGTGTATTCTGACATTGTGGGTGCTGGTAAGGCAGGTAAACTTATTCGGGGTGTCATGTTTAAATTTTTTGATGGGCAGAAAAATGAAATTTAAAAGAGATCCCCAGAATGGTCACGTGGTGACGGGTACCGTTCAACTTGCTGACTTGCGTTGAACAGCATTTATGACAATTACTACGGGGTGTACATCCTTCATAATGTGTGATATTTGTATTGCAAATCCCAGCAAGCCCTAGGCCATCATGATGTGAGCGGTTGCACCACACTGCTCCAGTAAGTAAATGGAGATGGCCATCGGTGCCATCAAAGACTCCTGAGTCCCGGCGGATATCAATGATGTGCATGGCGACCTTCGCACGATTGTCGAACTTCAGAAGAAAAATATCCTAGGCTTCTGAATCCAGCAAAGTTAGGAAAACATTAATATTAGGATTGTGAAGCATCTCGGTTGTTTGAGACAAGACAGTCATTTAAATGGCGTGGAAGTGCAGACGAACGGTCGTAATTTCAGAAACAGAACTTCTCTACCACTTAGGGTACGTTGAAGCAGCAAACTGTGAATAGAAGCAAACGCCTATGCTAGCCTACCGTCAAACACAATGAGGAAGAGGCGAGATAGTCGTAAGGAAACAAACAAATGTCTGGAAGCACCAAATAAATGCTTCAAGGATGATGTTCCCAAAGACATTACACGGTGTGGTCGTATCACTGGTAGCTCCCGGAATCTCTCACACCGAGCGGCAGTTGCTCCCAGGGTGTCCCAGAGATGGCCGTGACCGCCGAGTAGAGAGGCCAGTGGCTACGGACCAAAGTCTCTACCATAGGTGCAAGCTGTTTAGTAGATCCTTGTGCGTTTCCAAATGAAGTGGCACACATGGACATTCGACCATTTCGTCTGCTTGGTGAGAGTACCTGATGCCGCAAAGTTGTTCAGTACTCTTTTCGGCGTCAAAGAACATCTGCACAGTGGCGTATCGCAGCAGCGCATCCCCTAATCGTGACGGTAAACAAATGGTAGAACTTCAAGAAGTCATGGGCTCACCCCACCGCCATTTATATATTCCCTCCGGATAATTTTCGAGCGCATCCAGCC
>KN832990.1:329046-345006 GCA_000827315.1 Piloderma croceum F 1598
TAGATATAGGAGTAAAAATGAGACCACGGAGAGGTACAAAAGCCTCTTGTGAGAGCGGAGTACTGTTGATGTGAAGAAATCGCCCATGTCTGGAGAAGGTGGTTCAACTCACAAACGTTCGGTAGCTCCGCGGCCTTATGAGAATCGGTTTGGATACCGCTGGATACGCAGGTACCGTGAACTGTCAACCACAACGCCCAATAAAGTCACAGGTATTGCGCAATGGGACTTCGGTATGGTGGTTGTGCTGATTCTGAGAAGGGAAATACTTCGCATACGGACTGAACAAGCCTAGAGTAAACTGCCGTTCTCTCAGCCGTCACAACTGCTACTCCGTCTAGGACCACCATTGCAGGAAGATCCAGTCTGGCATAAATTCGACATACCAGCTATAAGAACATTCTTTGATACTTACTCTTCGTCTAAGGCACGAAAAACCGAAGTTGTGCCTTGGCGACCCTTGGTTAACGATCGGTGAGCGGTGCTTCCCGTCTGGGGCCAGTGTTGGCTAAGTTGAGCACAAAACTCCGTAGACGAGTGGAAATTGTCGATATCTTAATGGCAAGCCATCAGGGTCAATATGGACCCGTGATATATGGTAACCCATCAAAGATATTCGCCATGCTGTTGGAAGACATGGATGGCGTCATGCGCATGTGAGATGTAGTCTCGCTACCAGCCGTTATAGAGGCGAGGTATTACTATTACGCACAACTTACTCCTGTTTTCTCCCTCCGTCCCGCTATAACACTTCGCACAGTGGATAGTACCGCTTAGGAGACTGGGATCGAGTCTATGTGAGATGGGAGTTCGAACTCGGAACTTGAAAGCTGTGCTTGCCATGTTTGTTCAATACGTCAGTCAGTGACTCCTCTGTGTAAGTACCGGTCTCCCATCTAACCATTTAGAAGTGCCCAAATTAAACAACCTCTATGGCCAACACCAAACTTACATATATCACCGGGAACATATTTGATGCCCCACCAAACACTATCCTAATCCATGCCTGCAACACCGTAGGATCATGGGGCGCAGGCATAGCGCTCGCTTTCCAATCCAAATATCCCCATGCGTATAATGTGTACAAGGCTCACTGTGCTGCCCATACCAACGATGAGTTGATTGGTACCTGTCTTGTTATTCGTGGAAAGCCGGTTGCGGAGGGGGAAAAGGGGCATGATATTGCGTGTCTGTTTACATCGAGGGCTTATGGGAGACGCAGGGACGGGCCGGAGGATATATTAAATGCTACCCGAGGCGCAGTCAGGGACCTTTTACGCCAGAACGGAGAAGGGAAGCCATTACATGCTTGGTGAGGCTATTTCCCTCGGAGTTTTGAGCAGTCCTAACTTCATATTTTGCAGTCGATTCAATTCGGGGAAGTTCGCCGTACGTTGGGAATCTACAGCAGCTATTCTCGATGAGCTGGGCGCAGAGATGATTGTATACAATGAACCGGTCAACCCGAAGAAAAAATAATAAATATCGTCGTTCGTGAGCAACCCCTGCCCCTGACGGACGATATCAACGGAGATATTTATCATAAGGATATCGTGGCTAAAGCAAAGGCATCACAGACCGTGGTGCCAGTGGCTTCGCGGAGTGCTCTAGTAACCGAGCCATATGTAGCTACTTCCATAGCGTCGCGGAGAGCCACGAGTATGCTTGGTAGAGGAGAGCGGATAGCCATAGCAGCCCACAGTTTCTACCAGAAATTCCAGCTGCCCAGTGACTCGTGTACATCTTCTGAAGGCAGCGGTCGACATGGACATTCGTCATACTGAACATCAGGGTTGAAGTACCTAATACCGCACAGTCGTTCGGTATCCTTTTCGGCATCAAAAAACATTTGCACGGTGGCATATCGCAGCGGCGCGTCCCCTAAAAACGATGCTTAAGCAAATGATGGGAGTCTGAGCGTTAACTAGGACCAAGCTTACCCCATCGCCATTTATATATTCCCTCCGGGTAATTCTTGACTGCATCCAACCACTCCCTCACATCCGGACGTCTAAAAGCAGGCAGTTTGACGATCTCGAAATCGGTTTCATAGCCCTGAAATCGCAATGACTCGTCCCCACTTTCATCGCGATGAGACCACTCCCACTTGTTCGCGCGCAGCTGCCGGTCCACTGATTCGTGGGTCTGAGTGTAGTTGTGGACGAAAGGCCACAGTTTCTGGGTATACTCCTGGGGATCACTGCCGATAGAGAGATAGCCGTATGAGCGCCGTCGGACGTGCATGATTTCGAATGGATCGTAGCAGAGTGGCTGTGTAACTTGGGAGCCTGGGTCCATGCGCATGATGTATGTTAGATTTGCCAGCCGTGGATGAGAAAATATTTCCGTTGCGAAGAAGGAAAGGATATGGTGGTATTCTTTCATACAGTCAGCAAGCTTGTTAGAGAGAAAGTAATAATGGCCGACTCACCCGGCCAACGAGACGAATCCAACGGATTCACAATCTCCTTGTCCGCTGAGATGCTTTTTGGCAACTGCCAATCAAGCTGAACGAACTCAACCCTCTGAAGAAACGCGTCCGATCCATTCTCAGTCCCGATGTAATCATAGATACGACCGACAAAGTCCATCTGTATGCTCTGATGCTCAAAGTCACCAGCATGAAACAAGATCACGGGCCAAGGGTGGCCCGTCAAGTTCTTATTAACGGACGCTAGCGATTTTAGGATCTCCGAAACGCGAGATATCCTAGCGAGGTATATGATCGCTGCGGTGTATGCAGTTGGAAGAACTGCCTCTTCGGCGTTCAAACTGTGTCCAGTGAACGCGGACTTGATCCACCGCGTGGAAGTCTTCGGTATTTGCGAAGAAGAGAAAAGAAAAAGGAGTAGTAATGAGGCTAGGGCGATGTACAGGAGTTTTTTGTGAGACCGGAATGCCAAAGCGAAGACCTGGACCATGGTTGGGAAGGGAATTTGGTCGGCGCTTCGCTATTAATGCGCTGTCATGTCTAGAAAATCTACGTCCACGCTAAATTGTGGAACTGTTATGCATGCAGCTCGATATAATGCACTAGTGATCTTGGCACTTGATAGTCGACGAAATGCTAGACAAGCCGGCTAGCTGGAACTGGCAGTGAGACAAGTGGTGCGACACGATGTGGCGGCAGAGATCGCCGAGCGGAAGATTTGACGCCCGCATCTGGTCATGGATATGATCCATTGGGAGAGCTGAAGTAAGGTCAATCTACATTGTATTTACATAAATACTATCGCGACGATGGCATGTTGTCTCCCACCCTTTCATATGAGATTCCCAGGTCAATGTATTCTTACAAGGCTGCGCAAGCAACAATGGACTCCGATTTTCGCAGCCCAAAAATTTGTTTTTGTTCGTCTACAGTGTATACGTACCGACCTAGCCTCCCCTAGGCATCCCATATGTTCCGAGTGATGACAGTCGATCACTCCCATTATGGTACCGACCTACGACTACACTGACCGCGGCCCATTTTTAACTGGGCGCCCATGAGATGTCAACATGTCGTCAGGACAAAGGTATCCGTGAGAAGCGTTATGACGAAATACAGTTTACATAGCGCATCCCGCCACAAAGTGCTTGAGAAAAACGACAAGAAATAAAGAGGCGAGGTGGGTGCTCACAATGCAATAAGAACTTATTGTGATTGGGGCTGGGCGGGACAAGGGCATACTTGTGGCTGCTGGGTAAGGGAGAGCCAAAATTAGAAGCAGAGACAACGACGTGTGCAAACAAGGCACGCATATTCCTTCCACTCCCTTGCTCACTGCTCCACCGTCGCCGCTGCTGCGGTTCGTTATCCTACTGGCTCATCGTCGAGCTCACACAAAATAACATAAAAACCTATCTCCTAAATCCACGATAAGAGACGACACAGATGCTTTTCACCCCTCTCATTCTGGCATTAGTGTGCGCAGTAGTGCCCGCATTCGGTCAACAGGACTCCGCAACGGTGATGCAGACCCTTCAAGGGACTTGGAGTTCAGGCTCTGGAGCTGTGATCACCGGTCCAGTGAGTATTGCTAGGTCATGGTGATTTCGAGGGTAGGGTGCTCACAATGGATAATAGATGTATGCGAACCCGGCGAACAAAACGTTTGGTTTCCCCAAAAATACAGGCGTATGTTATTCGTTGTAAGTATCACTTTGCAACGTGGACGATATACAAAAGACTGAATACAACTTTGCACTCCTCATAGCACCTCCGACGGTCACTTTGAAAGTCTCCGATATCGTTACAATAGCAATGGCACAGCTCCACAATGCATCACTGGCGTTATTCTCTGGATACATGGCACAGTCACCGTAGAATCGAACGGCTCCCTCGTGTTAAATCCGCTCATGGACGGATACCAGCAGATCCAAGACCCATGTGCAGCAGTGTCCAACACGATAGAGGACTACAACGACGCGGAGTTATACCAGGCGTGGCAGATGTTCAATGATCCGACGCTGGGAACGGAGCTGTTACTATATTCGTTCGATGGGAGCCCGGTAGCGCCATTACGCCCAGTCGCCAATGGTCCCAATATGTTACCCACACAGTTGCTGAGAAACGACTCAGCGCAGGCCACGGCGACTGCAGGCCTAACAACACAGAACGCGTTGGCGATGAATAATGGGCGGCGACGGTGGAGTGTTAGTGGGACTATGGGAGCGCTGACGGTTGTTTTTGGAGTGGGTCTGGGATCTCTGTTATTGTAGAAGGAGGTCGTTGGTTTTTGTGGTTCGTTCTTCCCTGCACTTATATCACCCTCAGCATACAACCCCGCTAGTACACCTTCCCCCGTCTCCCCCCCTGCTCTCACTGGCTGGCGCAACCTTTTCCATTGCATCAATATTCGGACCAGTTCTTTTTTTTCGCATCATCGCATACCACGCGCAGGACCTTAACCAAAAAAAACCTTCCTACCTGATGCTACCCCACCTTCCTTCTTTATTTTCACGTAGCTATATTCATTACGCTTACGAGGGAATCTGACCTAGGGAGCACAGTACACACTCGCTTTATTATACTCTCTTTTTTTTTGGTTAGGGACCTGACTAGGCACATGCCATCTGTATATACTGTTATTGTACCGGCTGCGGATGAGCGTGCTTGTTTGCGACAAAGCAAGGTCAGTAGCGCCGGTCTCATGATTTACGATACAGTATTTCAGGTAGTATGTATTTAGCTCAGTTCTGCATCACGGACCCTTCACTCCATTTCTTGCGCAGTATGTTTGACCTGCTTCACGCTGCGAGTGGGTGCTGGGAGAATTTGAAAACAAGTTGGGTTTCAGGTCGATGACATGATCTATACTGTATTACAGCTCTTCCATAACCACCTTGGATCGATTGTATTATGACAGACAGCTTGTCGAACACTGCCGCTCAGACGAAAAGCAGCTCTTAGTATCACAGACCCATTCACGCATGCTTGGCATATCGATGAGCTTTTATCATCTAAGTCAAACCAGGCACCAGAAGTTTACAGCTTGTCGAAACGTGCTGCCTTGCTGTGGAATTACATAGGTTGTCCTTTTGTTCTAGGTGCTTTGGCTAGTACTCCATCACCTCCGTCTGTGGTCAAAATGTCTGGTAATGACGCTACAAGCGAAGTATATGCCAAACTTCTGCTGCTAGAGAGACTAGGATACCCACTATGGTATCCCGATCTACCACTGGACCAAAACCTCCCGCAAGCGTACCGCGAAGATGGCGTCTGCATCGGAGACGTTGGCAAGATCACTGGAGAAGGAACATTCGAGTTCAAGTTTAACGTTTGCGCGGACGCTGGAGAACCTATGAACGCACGCGGTATTTCCGATCATTTTGAACGTTGGGCAATCGTACCAGAGGATAAATTTTATTTTCCCGCTATGCTTCCACCGGAGACTGTTATCAAGGGAGGGTTGATAATCGAAAAGAGGATACACAGTCAAGGAATGATCGAGCCTTCGTACAATTCTTTACCAAATATTTTTTGCATCTACTGACTCACCTTCTGTAGTGAAGATAGAAGCCTTGACGTTGGCGTCGAATTTGCCTCGTTATCTCCGAAAGGCGCCATATTAATTCTTCCTGACGGAGCTTCCAAAGAAGATCTCCACGAATACGCGAAAGAAGATTTCTACAACCGTCTGACTGACGATGTTGTTCTTCAATGGCTGGATTTCGCAAAGACTTCTAGCCTATCACTCGTCACTGGCTGGGTTAAATCGCGCTCTTGGGGTGTTGCAATAGTATGCAATGACGAGTCTACTCCGTTGACGTTCAGCGCTGTCAAGACCGGGAGTGAACTTTCTGACTTGTACCGTTGGGAAGGCGGCATCCCTGGACATTCTCGCGAAGGTCCGTCGACGCCTGGAGATAGCGAAAACCAATGTGTCTTCTTACGTGGATTCAAAATGACATCACGAAGATCTTGGAAGCGCGACACAGTGGCTACGAATATAGGCGACGGCAAAACAAAGACGAAAGGGCGGAAGTCAGGCAGCGAGACCGGATTTGACGAATCTGATCATAAAATGTTGATAGAACCTTTGAGCTCTACGACTCCGGTACTGGCTTCCCATTATGCATTTTTCTAGCTATTTACGCCGTGATTCCAGCCCCGCCACCCATCGGATGTTATAAACGAATATCTACTGGAGAAAGTGCGTATGAGGAATTTTCGTTGCGCATATTGGCTCAAGCTTCTACCAGTGTCCTGAAGCTCGGGTTGCTATCACTCACGATGACGACTGGTTAACATTGATTGATGAGGTTGGTTGATTTGTCTGAAATAACCCTTCATCCTGCTAAGTTGTTTACATAGGGTGACGAGCAATTTTTGCATGATGATAATCTTCTATCTCGAGCCTGCCTTAAGTATAAACCGGTCTTGCAGTCTGGTAGGAGTCAAAGTTGGTTCCATTTGCATCATATTTTCTCATAATATGCCAGGTTGTGCGCGATTCGTTGTTCGAGAGAAGTTGCAAGCAGATGGTCCTCCCTCTAGCGCCACCTCAAGTTTCTCTGGTACTCAAGTTAGCAACCATGTCGATGTCCTCTGGTTGTTGTTATCGTCAGTGCAATGTTTAATCGTCTACCGCATTCTGCTTATTTTGTGGCCATGCAGTCGCCTTCAAGCCTCTGATACCTCAGCAGACAGTCGCAGCACAAGGTATGATTTAGGTATTCTTAATGAGCATCAGAGGCGTCGCTGACTTGAACGATTTCTCGTCAGGTTAGTGACTACCTTCACCGACAATTGTTCACCTATTGACTGCGTAATGCGTCGACAAAACTTTCAACAGGTAAATGGCCGCCCATGTTGAAGTTTTACCTTGCTAATTTCATCATATCCCCTGCTCTGGACGAATTTTTGACGCATCAGAGATCTGACTGCCAAGTAAGTGACCATCTTTCTACCAACTTCCGACTCGTTTATTTATGATATATTAGCAAACCCGCGCTGCCAATTCCCGTAGCAGAGTCAGTGACCCTTACCATATGACTCAATCTTCTCTGATATAAATGATGGATCAGTACATCTCCGCCCCTCTTCGCTCTACTCATCGGGATCAACTGCTACAAAGACCCTAAAGTACACACGTTGAAGGGCGCAGTTTCAGATGCTGACGCGATGCAGGAGTACTTAGAATATGACCTGAAAGTGCCAAAGTCTCGTATTCGCAATCTTCGAGACACGCAGGCGACGCGAGCTGCGATCATCTCCGAACTCCGCGCTCTTGCAGTCAATTCCGACATCAATCCAAACGATCCTATCCTGGTTTACTACGCGGGTCATGGGGCAGAAGTAACACCACCCGTCGGGTGGGAGGCCGGAGGTGCTGGCAGCAAAACGCAGATGCTCATCCCGCATGATTATCATACTACAGTTGACAACTGTGAAGTGTACGGTATACCCGACCGTTCCATCGCAGTGCTGCTCGATCGAATTGCCAAAAAGAAAGGCGATAACATTGTGCGTCTACATAATCGTCTCAAAGCACATTCCCCTAACTACGCCACAGACCGTCATATTGGACTGCTGCCACTCTGGCTCGGGGACGCGCACAGACGTGACTGATCACACTCATCTAATCCGTGGCTTTGACATCATGGACCCTGTACCAGCGGAACTTGACCAACATATCTGGGGTGACTTGAGCAGAGGTCGAGGTACAGATATCTCACCAGGTTTCCTTCATACCGGCCTCAGGTCGCACGTGCTCCTCACCGCATGTGGAGCGAAGGAAAGGGCCAAGGAGAAAAACGGACGAGGTGCTTTCACAAAAGCTGTCCTTGACGTACTTAATACCGTCAGCGCTAATACGGTCACTTACGCCGATGTTCTGCAACGAATGCATCCCCTTCCCGGGCAAGTCCGACTTTTTGCACACGATTGCTAAAATCTTCTCATCAGTTGGTTCCGCAGGCAAAACCCACAATGTGAAGGTGTCCATCGAGGAAGAATTCTGTTCAACGCCATGGTACCAAGTATAGATCGCGTTTTCTACAAACTACATGAGGAGCAGGATAAATATGTTTTGGACGCAGGCGCTGCACATGGAATAAACGAAGGGGCTGAATTTGCCATATATGAGGGTCAAGAGTCGCCTTCGAAGACGTCTGCTTTGGGCGTCTTAATTGTCGGAGAGACGAGGGCATTCTCCGCGATTATGAACCTTCCTGATAATGCCCCTAGATTCGAGTTAACCGGCACAGGATATGCGCTACAGACCAAGACTGGAGAAGAAGAGGATCTCCGTCTCCACATTCCACTGAACGATAAACTTACTCCCATCTTCGAAGCACTCGGTATAGGTATGGTATGTCCTAGCCCCGATCGCAGGAAAATTGTGCTCGTGGAAAAGGCTAAGGCAGAGTTAGACATCGCCATTGACGGCGATAGGGTTGTTTTCAATATTCTGAATTCGCAGGTCACGCAGTTTGGATTAAACCAAATGCCTTACCGTATTAAACCTACATACGACGACATCTATCGCGTCATTCGCGCTTCGGCGCATTACCACTGGCATCTTCGCCGCAACCGCCGCCGCAACACGTCTAGGAATTTCCAAGACCACGTCCATCTTGAGTTTATGAAACTGGAAGAGCTTGATGACTACGACGACGACTTGAATCCAATCGTGAAACCTGTTGGGGACAATCTCAACGTCGAGGGCGTCGTTGATCTCGTCGTCAACACTGACGACCTGTATGGTATCAAACTCGTCAACAATTCCGCCCACGATCTTTATCCTTCTCTATTCTACTTTGATAACAGTGATTTGAGCATCTGTAAGTGCCTCATTCATACGGCAGACTCTTGTTCTGATCTGGTTGATAGTGTCCTACTACCAACCACCTACTTCTGCGCAAAAATTAGACGTGCCCCTTCATAGAAGGATAAACGATACACCAGGGTCACTTTGCATCGGGTACGGCTCTGGAGGATCGCCCCCTTTCAGCTATTTTCTTAGAGAAGGACAGGATGTAGACGTCGGATTCTTGAAACTATTCCTCACTACCGAGCCGGTAGACTATTCAACGATACCCCAACCCTCGCCTTTCACATACGACGATCGCAAAGGGGAGTTATCTACACCAAAGGCTTGCTCTACTCATCCTATTTGGGACACTATTCTTCTTGCCGTTGTCCAAAGGCGTGTGCCGTTGTTGTCATGATCCCTCTCTTACAAACACTTCTCCAAAAATTCTCTCTTCAATAAAATCCCCGCTGTTTATTCATGCAGTGTGTCAAACGGTATTATGTTGTCAGTTGACCCGATCGAGGATGTGGTGCACTGGTTGAATGTTCCCTCTGGTGTTTTTCTGCAACTAAACTCCCGAAAAATGCACCACGAATGAATCCAGGATGCTATACGCTGGTAGGCAGATATATTATTCATGGGAGGTTCCCGCTGAGGAACGCACATACAAAGAACATAACTATCTATGGGACTTTTCACATCAAGCGAGTTAAGCGATACCCCTTTCAAGTCTAGGTATTGCTCAACTGGACAGTGGAAGCACAATACGTCCTCTTTATGTTTGATTAGTTATACAGCGTTGGATCGAGGACGAAATGTGTTTTGTCAACAACTCTGCTCTTCGAGGAGCTGCGGCACTGTGGCTTTGATCTTCGTTCACGACAGAAAGAACGTACTTACATCTGATCCACCTGTAGCAAACAAAGGTGAGGACGCTTGCAAGAATTTCGAAAAATAAGTTAACAGCTATGTTAAGTCGGGCACGGCAATAGCGGCTTAACGGGCACCTTATTTAAGTTCTGGAGTGACATCTGTACAGTCGTTTAGATATCAAACTGCCAACCGAAATTTGCTTGAATTTGCCCGGCCGGACTCAATTCCGTGGCGTGCCAATTCTCTGTCACAATCTAGCCAGAAGAAGATCAATTCGGCAGATCTAGGGACCATTAGTCACGTTATTTGATCCGGCCAAAGAATTTCCCCAAAAACGTGTTGGCAGGTTGATATGCAAACGACACCAGAGACAAGAACCCTTTCGTGCGGATCGCAAAACCTACACAAAACCTTCCACATTTGTTAAGTATGTGATCAAATATGTGTGCACCGCAAATCTTGTCACAAATTTTAAGTTTGCGGAAGAATATGTAACGAACAATAAACAAATCAAACAATTTAAGTTTATAATTGTGCCATAACCAATTCCACATTTGGAATTTGTGCACCGCACAGAATTTGAATATGGTGACATAACAAAACCTTTCAATTATTTCTATCCAAAAAGGGTTTTCGGCCGGAAATTGACTTCTTTCGTTGTCACTTCATCATGACGAGCCCCTCTGCCAAACCAGCATATGTGTCTACGATGAATGCTGTAAAGTGTCAAGTTTCCGACTCAGCTCAGGCCAGAGTGCAGACAATCCACAGCATCCCGACCCAACCGGTTACCTTCGACCTGCATGCAGCACGGCTCCATATTCGAATTGACAAGCGACTGCTCGTCATGCCGCATTCCAGCCATTATCGTACACATGGTCCGATAGTCCTGGAGACCATCCTTACCCAGCACGCGATGCACTTGAAGGGTGCCGCTAGAAGACTACATAGATCATCGACATCTTGCAGCCAGGTAGATAGGCCCTTATCGCTAGCTATGTAAATACAGTAGAAATTTCCGACACGCCTTAAGGCGCCTTCTGAGTCTCAGCAACAGCTTTGATTCAGAGGAGGCTGAGCCGACACACCCAATGTCCTTTTTCGGATTTTGGCCGTAAATTAAGAGTTACCGCACACACACCCGTTTTCAGTCATTTTAAAAAATTCATGCGACCATTAAGCTATTTTAAAATGCATTCCCTCAAGTCAGATTGTAAATGGGTCTCACCAAACTCGGGCCAGAGTCGAAAATGTTGTTGCCACCATGTCGCGAGCCGATCACATTCCGAAAACGGAAGGAGAGCTCAAAATCGTTTATTTTGATACAAGTAATGGACACATCATATCGATTCAAGCTGGAGAGTGTATTTTGTATATATAATTTCCACGAAGGGTCAATTTCAACGGGGAAAATGTGTTGGGAAATGACTAAAACGTAAACTGCAGCTTTATGTGGCGCAACGGTATCTTTGCCGAAATAGGCAATTGGGTGTGTCGGCTTACCATCCATATTTCAGAGGGCTTCCCCTCTTTTCACCCAAGTAACATTGCGTGTATATAACGCAACGCGGACAAACTCAAGGGAGAAGGTTGGGGAGCTGGTAGAATCTTCACTTTACGGATAGACCTTTCTAACCTGGAATCTATTGTTGAAACAGTTAACCTACCAGAACTTCTGTTCAGAAGTGTCCAAATGCACTCTTCTGACCTTACTTCGGTGTGGATGTCACTCTACTCATTAATATCAGACGAATCTGAATCGTCCAGCGCCCCCTTCCCAACATGCCTATGACTACCATGAGACCTCCGAGTCGCTCTTTGAACTTGATATCGACAACCGGCTGTAGGATGATCTGCACCTCGACGGAACTTGATCTAATCCCACAGTCGAACCTCGTCAATTTAGAGATACAGACATGCGACGTGGAGCGGGAGTGATAGGTGGTATTCTTACAGTCGCACAATGAGGGCGTGACATTATGAGAATTTGGACGACTAGGAGAACCATTGCTGCGACTTGCGAGCGTGTTACCATTTGCAAAAGCCGGTCGGGCAGATGAGAAGCGGAAGGGATGTCCCGAATGGAGCGGGAGCTGAGACAGAGTCCCGTAGATGCCAACCACAGTGGCAGGCACGCGGTGGTGTTGGAGGTGGAACGATATCAGTAAATAGAGGTCCCATTGACAGCCATGCTTTCCCGGCTGAATAGGCAGTCTGTCACATACATATATGGGTCAAATAGTTGTTATCGCACAATAGAAAATGCAACTTACTTCTGGATTGACAGTACAGATGGCCTGTATATCCTCTTGCTAGCTTAATAAAAGCTTCAAGATCTCGAGTTGAACTCTCTCGAGCAAACATCCAGAAATTTTATGCTGTAGGTATCGCTGGTGGGTACGGCGCTTAAGTTTCGACCCTCGCTTAAGCATTTCGAAAGCCTGTCGGTGATCGGGAGGACTACGACCGCCAAGATCAGCTCAGGTGAACAGGGAACGACCAAAAAAAATGATACCTACACATCATCAAACGGCACCTCCCACTCATAAACACCAACGCACTAACCCCAGCTTCCCAAGAGACACCCGTGTGTGGGTGGTATCACGTCGGTTGGTCTGGATAATATTGAGGGTAGTTCTGTGCCCAGAGGATGTGCGAATCAGCAAATGCTATATATATATCTATAATAGACATGTCGAGTTGTTAGTCCACTATCCCAACGCCACGAGTAATGAAAATGAGACTCCTCACCGGTAACATCACCCTCAACAGCAGACCCACCCACAGTCCACTTCGCGATCCACCAGTGAAATCAAGACTAGCCCCAGCCCAGCGTTGATCCCCCCCCTCCGCTCCCTGAGCCACTACCAAAACCCTCGTTCAAGACGATGGCGAGTTCGCATTCGTATCCCGGTCGCCAGAGAACGCGACGCACGGGAAAGGAGGAGTGTCGTGTGTAGGTTGGTTTGTGTGGGATGTGGGAAAGCCGCAATGCATCCCATACCTGATACTGATAGAGTAGATTAGCAAATTAACATGCATGCAAGCGAAAAAAAGGAAAATGGGTGAGGTGATCGTTAGATTATGAACGAACATACTTTGGAAAGTTTGATCCAACCCCCAACTAACAATCCAACCTTGAAGCCCTCACCCGCATCACCAGCACTTTCGTCAACGCCGACATCAGCTCTTCGTCGACGACGCAGCGTTGCCTCAGTCAAGCACGAGGATATGCGCGGTAAGGAGCCGGTCCATATGCCTGATTGGGCCTCTTTGGAGGTCCCATCTACTTGTGTGAGCGAGTAGGTGAGTGCCAGATGATAACAAATGCGAAAGAAAGAAAAGAATAAAAGACTGAACTCACCAATAAACATTCCCATTATCCAACCCCACTTCGATCTGTAGAGGTGTTGATAAGTTGGTAGAGAACACGACGGAGGGAACGGAAATGGGGTGGTGGATCTTCATCAGAGGTCATCAGGGAGTGGGAGAGGGTCTCTGAGGTCCTGTCATTACGAGGGTCAGTTGGCTTGGAATGGGGACGGAAGAAGGGAGGGAGATATAAACAAAAACGTACTACCATCAACGCAGAATCGCCCCCATCCCATGGCGCATCTCGGAGGCGGTGTTGGGAAGCTCCTATCCCCGGGCCGGCCGGGAGTATCGCCTTAACCCTAGGCGCTGATCGATGCTTTCAAGGTGCGGACTCCCACCTATATTCACATTATCCAGCATACCTTCAACTCTCGATCTTGATGTCGATGGCTTTTTTTGCGCTCTGATTAGCTGGCCCTGCAGATCTCCGTTTCCTTCCACACGCTTACACAGCGCTATGCACGCGCGGCGCGCGCTAGTCGCAAGGATGTATCGCTCCAGATTAGGCGCAGGACGCAGGGTGCCTGTCAATGTACCCACATGATCTACAGCTTTTGATGCTTCTCTGGCGATGTCCATCTTGCCCCACTTCTGATACCCTCACCACCTCCGTTCCACAGTTTTCTTTTTACAGTTTCCAATGAGGTGAGTCCGATGCTCTCAGTCAGAGATACGACGCACTGACGCAATCGATGAAGTGACATATATCTCACAGGTTAATATTCTTCATTCTCCGAAGAGGCGCAGGCTCATCGATAATCGATCTCTTTGCAGATGTGGTGATCAGATGTCCATCTGATAACCATAACAGTCTCCCCGACGATGCACGCTTATTCATTGAAGTCCACGTGGACGACATTAAGGTCAAGACGACTGAACAGTTCGCGAAGGAGTCCACGGGACCGTCTTGGCGGTTGAATGAAAACATTGTACTGTGAGTTAATTTTCAATTCGTCTTTCGGTTCACCATGTCATGGCTATGCATCTCCATCTCCATTCTTTTGGCACAGTATCTCAATGACCACTGACCACTAATCCACAGGTCCGATAGTGACCCGTCCGTCAGGCTGGCAGTCATGATGGAACATCCTAGCCGCGATTTCCAGTGTCTTGGGTTCACAGAGCTGTTCAGCGCCGAAATCGCACAATATGCAGAGGTCGAGCACAGTATGTACTACGCTTAACGTCATCCTTTATGTGCATTGTGCTAATATTCGAACATTTCTCGTAGAGCATGTTCGAATGCTCGACAACAACAGTGATGGCCCCCCGCTCGAACTTGTGTTTCACTGTGTTGTTATCCCGCCCGACACTCCCCCAGAACGTTCATCTGGCCGGTTCAAAGATGCTGCCAAGGAAGAAGCTGTTGAACAGGAATGTACGGTCAATGCTTCTAGGAAATTGGACATAATTTAATCTTCAACTTTTAGGGACTCGCGCTCATTTGTCTGGTCAAATAATGTCGAACGATGTTCTCACGCGTATTGCCTTGGATGTCAAATATACAACGGCTCTACATCTTTCCAACGAAGACGACGAGAAGCCACTGCGTCTGATGCGCGCCGGTGACCGATTCTTTGGGCTGTACCAGCAGTCACAGAAGAATGCGGATCTAGACAAGGCAATTGCTGCATATGAGACCGCAACCAGGCTTACGCCAGACGGCCACGAACACCAGGCTAAACTCCATAGTCAGCTTGGGGTAGCATTAATCCATCGTTTTGAATATTTCGGCAACATTGCTGACATCGAAAATGCCATGTTTGCCCTTGAATGCAGTCTTATGCTTACTCCTGATGGCCATGCTGATAAGCCTGGTCGTCTGACCAATCTTGGCAACTCCTTTTCGGGCCGCTTCGAGCACTCAGGGGACCTCATTGATGTTGACAAGGCCATCTCCGCTCACGAACAAGCTGTGCATCTCACTCCCGATGGCCATGTTAACAAGCCTAGTTGTCTGAACAATCTCGGCAACTCCTTCTTGCGCCGCTTTGAGCGCTCGGGAGACCTCATTGATGTTGACAAGGCCATCTCCGCTCACAAACAAGCTGTGTATCTCACTCCCGATGGCCATGCTCACAAGCCTCCTTGTCTGAACAATCTCGGCAACTCCTTCTTGGGCCGCTTTGAGCACTTGGGAGACCTCATTGATGTTGACAATGCCATCTCCGCTCATGAACAAGCTGTGCATCTCACTCCCGATGGCCATGCTAACAAGCCTAATCGTCTGAACAGTCTCGGCAACTCCTTCTTGCACCGCTTTGAGCGCTCGGGAGACCTCATTGATGTTGACAAGGCCATCTCCGCTCATGAAAAAGCTGTGCATCTCACTCCCGATGGCCATGCTGACAAGCCTATGTATCTGAACAATCTCGGCAACTCCTTCTTGCGCCGCTTTAAGCGCTTGGGAGACCTCATTGATGTTGACAAGGCCATCTCCACTCACAAACAAGCTATGCATCTCACTCCC
>KN832990.1:350345-392465 GCA_000827315.1 Piloderma croceum F 1598
GGACATTACTAGAACTCGGAGTTCAGATGCATAAACTGTGGTTACTGGTCTGGTAAGTAGTGTTCGGTGATGGTAATTTTGAGGGTAGAGTACTCACAGCAAATAATAGACGTGCGCGAACTCAGCCAAAAAAAAATCTTTTGGTTACTCAAAAACCACAGACGTAAGTGTCACTTTGAAACATGCGCGATTTTACAAATGCTGAACGATTTATTTTCCTCTTAGACCGCTGACAGTCACGTATGCGATATCGTTTCAATTCCAGCGGCACACCTCCACAATGCACCAATGGCGAATAGAAGCAAACACATCCCTCGTGTTCGCACCGTTCTCCGATGGATACCAGTAGATCCATGGCCCGTATTCAGTAGTGTCCAACGCGATAAAAGGACTACGGAACTGTACCAAGATCCCGTGATGGTCCTTGTGCTGTTACTATACATTCAATAGGAGCCCGGTAACCCCGAATGCACCCGATCTCCAACTCTCCAGAAATGTTGCTCAAACAAGCGCTGAAAAATGATATGGTGCAAGCCATGGTTAGTGCAAGGCTAATAACACACAACCCGTTAACGATCGGTGGAGTGTCAGTGGAACTTGGAGCTGTGACGGTTTGTTTTTGAAGTGGGTCGAGCATATCTTTTATTGTAGAAGCAGGCGGTCGTTTACATGGTTCGTTCAGACGAAAAGCTCCCCTTTTCGGCTCATTACATGGTGAGCAGACTGGTAATAAAGCCAGGTGCCAGAAGCTTACAGCTTGCTTCCCTAGCACTCCGATACCCGGTTATGCTGTTTGGTTCTACCTTTGCTACCTCGATTTCTAATCAAAATGTCTAGCGATAACCCTGCAAGCCAAGTATACACCAAACATATCCAGATCTACCACCAGATCAAAATGTCCTACAAGCATATCACGACTGTAGCGCCAGCATAGACCATGTTGACAACATCACTAAGGATAGAGAATTCAAGTAGAAGTTAAACATTTGCGCAGATACTGGAGACGCTATCAACTTACGCAGTGTTCCTGCTAATTTTGAACGTTGGATAGTCGGATGACAAGATAAACTAATTTTCATGCAATGCATCCCCTGTTATCAATTTTGGGTCCATAAATGAAAAGAAGATACATGGCCAGGGAATGGTCGAGCCTTCGTACGATTATTTATTCAAATTTTTATGCATCTACTGATTTATATTCTGATAGGAGCCTTGGGTTCGAGTTTACCCCATTTTCTCCGAAAGACGCCATTTTTATTATTCCTGACAGGGCGGCCAGGGAAGATCATTACGAATACATAAAAGAAGATTTCTACAACCGTCTGATTGACGGTGTTCTTTATTCGAAAAGAATAGAATAACTGGACGGAAAAGAGATGGAAGCCCACAAAGACAACAGTGACAGAGTATTGTTGTTTTCCCAAGTACGTGTCGTCTATCCATCACAAGTGTTCGAGCCTCATGCTTTGTTCTCAAACAGCACATCTGCTTGAACTTGGGGACCTTTTTCGCCCCAAACGTGTTTTAAGGCCTTTTTATCGACGAAGTTTGACTCCGTCGCGAAAATTTCCGAAACGAACGGCATCTGAGTCAATAATGGCTTCGATTTGCGTCTTAATAACTACCCATCCACTCTTGGACCCGAGTTCTGTCAATTCTTGTGCCGCTCCTCGTTCTCCCTGTCCCGATCCGCTCCGTGTCTTTCCTTAGCTCAAATGCCAACAATTCTGTTCGATGTTTGGCCCCACTCAACCGATTTTCGTGACTTCCGCGACTCAGGACTTCCGTATGGTACTTGCGATGTTCATTCCCCTCTGCATTTGTGCCCTGCTTGGCATCACTGAAGCCGCCACTCAGGTATACCTGTTTACTCATAAGATTTCTTGAGCCAAGTATAACAAACCTCTCATTTTTTCTGCTTTTGGATTTTCAAGCTTGACTTTGGTACATACAAGATCATTAATCGAGCCTCGCAATCGAGCCTGTGCTCTCATGAAACGGGAGAACGAATTTATGTTTCCACGCAGGGGTATCCTTGTGCTCCAGAATTGGTGGCTATGTCCAACCTACTTGAATTGGATTAAATGTAATTCATTTGCCAGTGGGAATTGGGTCCGGGAGATGACCACGGTTTGTATACAATCAAAAATATCGGCTTCAACTCTTGCGTTCACGCGAACAAGATGTCGGTGAGCGGTTCTCCTTTTTTTGTTGTTGTTGTTCTCTTCAAGTTGGCGGTGCTTATTTGTATGTATTTCGAGGGTTCTCCAGTAGTCACAAGCGACGGCAAAACTTCTTTCGCGATTTTGTCCACCGAGGACTATGGGCACATTGTCAGTCCATCTTGTTGGCTGTTCAGATCTATTAATGTTGTATGCAGATCAAATTCCCCAGTAGCGATCTTGTTTGGACTGTTGTACCCACAGAGGTTTCCCGTACCGACACAAGTCTGGTAACATCTATCTACGTGGTTGCTCCAATTTATATGTTGGTTTTAACCCTTGTAGATCTTGTTACAACCTGAAAGTGGAGACGACACGCAAATTTGGACTTTTATCCTCACCAACGACACTATAGCCCACAGGCCTTTTGCTATTCAGGCTCGTTATTCCAAAGAAGAGGAACGGTATATATCCTCCGAAATTATGGAGTGAATAATTATCTGACTTGCTGCGCTTTACAGTCATCTCGCGACCCTTCGTGGTATTGAGAAACTTGGTGGATCAGCTGGTTATCAGCAGTACCTCGAATCGCCGAGTACTATCCCCAATTTTACCCACATCGCCACCTTAACAAGTGATACCTTTACGAACGCCATGTATGCATCGGGTGATCTGGAGTCCTATTTTATATACAGTGAAATTACTGTTGTGGCGGGTGGATACTCTGGTAAGGGTCACGCTTGGGGGGTTGGGGTTGGTGCAATCGGATTTGTTGGAGTTTTGGGGTACGACTCTTGGGAGGAACTGACGTCCGCTGAAAACGGCATCACCATCGTTGGCGGGGGCTTAGCAGCAAATTTAGTTGTTATAGTTTTTTCCATTAACGGACACGATGTTGCTGCACTGACAATTGGGGGATTAGGAGCTAGCGCTATCCTTGGAGTCCGTGGCACCTTGAAATGGACTCAGACATAGTTAGGTGTCAGTTACTGTACTTTACTGTACCCATCACCATCTACAGTATGCTGTATTTGAAGAGTCCAAGGCTAGAGTTCCCCACAGTCTGAATTCTCGTCTCAGAAGTGAACACTGTGCCTTAGCCTCTCACTTGTCACTGGCTGGCTCAAATTACATTCTTGGGGTGCTGTAATAATATCTAATGGCTCAAAAAACAGGAATCTATCCTGTTGAAATTCTGCACTCTCAAATCTGGGAGTGGACTTTTTTGGTTACAAGTCCTTAAATGTTAATTTAAGACTCATTCTTTTAACCCGAGCTTTTAAGCAACTTTCTGCTGCCTAACGCGAACATCATATATTGTGGGAATCTATTTTACTGACCGTGCGACTGCATTTTGTAGTCTTCATTAACTGAGTTTCAAAACCGACGCGGAATTTGAATATAAAAGGAAACCTCCGCAACTCCGAACCATTAGCCAATGTTCACCAAGTATAATTGCTCTTTTAACATGTCCTTTTGACCCCACACATCAAAGCAACCAGGGTATGAATCTGAATGAAAAAAGCTCCTATGAAAGCTGTGAATGAGTGGAATCGGTGGAGAAGGCTTTGTTAAATTAAATGTCAGATTCAGCAGTGTCAAATCTGAAATTTTAAATTTTAAACTCACAGATGCATGATTATATGCATACCGGGCATGCTTACCATCTAATACCAACTTCCTATGCATATTGAACATTGGAAGTGGAGTCTCATATGCGACAAATTTAAATTAATAAAAGCTGTGATTGTAGGTATGAGCCGGATCTGGCTCTCTTGCAAGTCTCCAGAAGTTAATTAAGCTCTACACAAAATACACTGCTGCATATATATAGAATACATTATATGTACAAAATACATTGTATGTACAATCTATTCTCTGTATAAGCAGCAGTGCTTTCATGCAGAGGTCAATGCAAGCAGCTATCATGACTGCTTGCATAGCCGCTCAAATAACACAGCCACATCTGGTCCTATTAACTAATGTTGGCAGGAGACCCCTCGGCTTTTGGCTTTATCTACATCCTCTAATTTTTCTGTTATGTTACCTATTTTATTTGTAAAGTTAGCAAAAACACCAGCTATAGCTGTGGTAACACTACTTATGTGATATCTGACCCACAATCAGTGGTAACCTTATAAGAGGTGGTAAATAGGGCTTGATAACTTCCCATAATGTGTAAGTATTCATCAGATACATGCAAGAGGCAGTAGTGATGTGCAAGGCCCAGCTTCAAGCCATGGGCCAAGCCAAGCCAAGCCCGATTAGGCTGAGCTAAGCCAGGCCCTGGTGACAGCTTGACAGGGCTTTGGGCCTGACCAGAGATGTTTGAAAGCCCAAAGCTGTTGGCTCAGGCCAAGGCTTTGGTTGTATTTTTTGGGGAACTTCTGGAGGATGGGAGATATATTCTGAACTATGTTTTGGAGGATTGATATTATTTTGCTATTTTCAAATATATTCCCATGCTCAAGAAGGAAATCGATTGTGGAATCGGTTCTCAGCAAGTTCAAGAAGTTGGTGCAGTTGCACAAGCCCACTATTAATTTGGCTATTCCCATATACTGAGTTTGTTATATGGCTGACCCTTCACAGGCTTCACAATCCACACCCCGATCTAACCTTTGGGAATAACAAAATTGCTGGTTGTGTCCAAGTCACATCTTGCTAGTGCTCAAGATGACGAGCAATGCCAATCATGAAGTGACTATTATTCAGCACAGGAATTATAAATTGATTTCATATGGGCAGGTCAGTGCTCTTCACTGGACTTGTGCAATGAGACGTGAAAGGAAGGACTATACATCCTGCGAGTGAATCTTTGGTGACAGCACGATCACATGACACAGAAGGTCACAGTGATGGGAATTGGATAGATACAGGTACATAATATTACAAGTTTCTTACCTGGTACATACTTAATTTGTGTTGTGGGGCAGTGCTGTTCTGTGTACACAATATATTTGATTAATTGTGTATTTAACTCCTCCAGGCCGCAGCTCAAGCCCAGGCCCAGCCCAAGCCGAGCCATCACTCACGGCTTCAGCTCAGCCTAAAGATTCTGAATGCCTGAGCCGTCAAAAGCCAGGCCCAAGCTGCATCTTTGAGCCAAAGCCAAGCCCACACATCACTAATGACAGGTTGAGAGCAACTTTGATATGCGATAGTATGAATCTCAATAATACATAACAGATGTCACATACACACAGCCCCTGAATCATGCAGCCAATGATAAATAGATACCTGTGCCATGTAGCATTGGTTCAGTGTAAGTTTCCATGCGGGCTTGAGGAAATTGCAGCAGCATGAAGGGTGAGATGGTGATGGGTGTGAAGATTAGGGGATGCAGCTGTAAGTTACACTCCCCCACAGGTAGCTGTGGACTCCTTGTGGACTCCTTGTATATTCCATATGTACTCCACCTTAAATCTATATTAGCAGGAGAAGACTTAGAATAGTCAAATGGACTACTTGAAAATGTAAGCATGCAAAGACTGTCCACCACAATTACAGTTATGCCAAAAGGCAGAATAATTAACAGTTGTACTGTTGACTACCAGACAGTATTTATGCTGATTATGGAAACTCAGGTAAGCAAGCTTACAGAGAAGTCCCATTGAGTATATGAGGACTTATTAAAAATCATCTTGTTGATGCATTAACTTCCATTCAGGACAAGACTTATATTACATTAAAAAATCTAATAGTAATTGAATCAATGACATAATTACTCTTCTTTGTACGTGACCTTGCCAAATCGGGTTTTGTGTTTCATTTCAAGTAGCAACTTCAAACTGCCATTTCTCTGTGAGTTCTTAATGGATTTGCCTGAAACATGATTTATAGGCTCTCATCAAGGCAGGCAATGTTGGGTGTCTGTGCATGGCTGTGCCACGTTTCCCGCCCTTGGCATTCTCCTTCACACCTGGGACATAACAGCATTTGTCCCTTTGATGAAATTAGAATACTACTGCAATAAATAAATAAATAAATGTTATACTTTTGCCTACTGGAGATAACCTAAGCGAGAATTAGATTCCAGAATTAATTATTTGAGGCAGACAAAAGAGTAAGCCATATTCAGAATTTATCCGGAGGATATAATCTAAATCTGGATAACATATTTGTTTAGGGGACATAACTATTGTCAGAATTTGATTGCGCCAATTGTTCCGTCAGGTCAACAAAAGTGTTTCCTGTATTTAGATTATTTCTTGATGACGAAATTATTGTTTGGCCCTGGGCAATGATTTTGTCATCAAGAAATAATCTATTTATTGTTCGAGGTAGTATTCTAATTTCATCAAAGGGACCAATGCTGTTATGTCCCAAGTGTCAATCATTGGGGAATGACTATCTTCTCTGCTATTACGCCCGTCTATCATGCTAAATTATGCCCTTAATGTGCAGATTCACATCCTCAATTCTGACAAGTTTTGGCCAACTCCCTTACAGGAATGATCAGCAAGGCAGCTGCAGAGTTGATGGATTATCACTTGCTTACATGAGCACTTCTACTTCTTCAGACTACAGTGCCCACCACCACCTCTTGACAGGTCAATTACCATAAAAGGCCTCAAATCTGGCAACTTCAACAGGCATTTCTATTCCTTTGCTATGGCCTCAAAAATAGTTGCAATAGGTTTGTATGAGATATGGGCACATGGGGTGTGCTTTGCTAAGCCCCACCTCAAGTTCTGAAAATTCTAACCCTCAAAAAAGTGAACAACTGTGGGAATATATTACGCATACGGTAGTTGTGATCAAATGCAGTCATTCCTGGTCCCGTTAGGAACCAGGTCTCCTGAGCAGATATGTGAAGCCTCCAATCGCCTATGTAGAATTTCGGGATCTCAACCCGAGTCGTCCCGCTCCCACATGACGTCTGCCTGTCGCCCTCGTTACCATGTACCTTAAAGTCTTGTGCCAGCTTCATTGATATAGTAACTTTACCTGTACTACTTGCACATATGGTATTCCACATACGTGTCCAAATAGTGAAAATCCGGCGAGAAATTAATCAATGAAATATATAGATCCCTGAAATGGAACTGTTGCTTGATTATGCCATTCGAGGGCGCGAGCTGGAGGGTATGGCACTTTTTGATTTTATATTGACCACACACGAAGGGCCTCAACAAAGGCGAGATGGGCTTGTATTTGTGCCGTACCTAGCAAACTCACACAAACAATATAAAGGACAACTGGTACATTCAAGCAGAGAAGAAGCGGTGCTGGAGATTTTTGGAGGTTGGCCAACCACGTCACACAATACAGATGATAAGGGTTTATATTAAGCATCAATGTTGCTTCTTTTTAACCCTTGGAGGGATTTGGGAGATTTGAAGAGCGGTCATCATTCATTTGCTGAAGCGTTTGGAGCGTTCGAAAGTACGATGTCGGAGGAGGTAAGGAACCGGATCGAGAATATTCAATTGTATTATGAATGTGAGTGGAGTAGTCTGCTGGCAGATGTTGAGGGTTATAGTTTGTTCGATGGGCTTTAATTTATTTTAACAAATGATTTGCGTCACAATATATAATTTTTTTAAATCATGGGAGTCAGAAACGGCCAACATTTAGACAAACGGGGCCAGGACTGCCCGGTGGGCTAATGGTATTTGTGGTGCCAAAAAATACAAAATCTCCCTCGCGAAAATGAACAGTGTGGGAACATGTTTCCCAATCGGGACCAAAAAAATGGCTACGTGAATCACATTCTTTTAAGGTAGGCCGCATCCACATTCTGCTCGATCACATGACTTGGCCCAAAATCTCATTGCAAGCCCAAGGGTCTCTCATCAACAGTTTTAATAAAATTCTGTTTGCGCAGATCTGTAGATAGTACAATTTTTAATAGATCTGTGCAAGCAGTTTGATTGATTTTGAGATACTGCTTGAGGAGAGAGCTTTTTCATTGCAAAACGAACAAATGAGGAAGGTGGCTGAAAATTGCGCACCAAAAACCTAATAGTTCACTCAGTTCACAGAAATCAAACATTTTTTGTAGAGGAAAAGTTTCTTAAAGCTACACTCTACAAATCTGTGCAAACAAAATTTTATCAAAGCCCATTGATGAGAGAACCTCGGGCTTGCAATGAGATTTTGGGCCAAGTCCGAATGTGATTGAGCAGAATGTGGATGCGGCCTACCTTAGTATGTTTCTTATCAAAAAAAAAATCCACTAAGCTTTAGCAGCAAATTTCCGGCCCACACAGCACTTGCGAGGAAGTCGCGGCGGGCATTATACATTCTACATCCTCACAGCCCGTATTCGGTCCCGCGCGCCCGTTGATTTCGTAGGACATGTCGTTCTCATCTAACGTATGGGCGGAATCATTAATCATATTTACGGGCACTTGCAGGCCTGTGGATATGCTGAGCTGCTCGAAGTAAGGGTGAACTTGCCAAACTTCAAAATGGAACCTTGATCACCGATAAGGAGAGCGCCCATGCTAGCTCGATTGCTTTGGCAGGCCTCGTACGCGCGGGGAAGATTCAGTCCCACTGTTCGGTTTCCTGTTGTCGCCATCCGCTAGAAGTCGGGGGATAAAACAAATACGGGATTGATTGTAAGAGAACGGAGTCCGCCATCTCTCCTGTTGCCCTCCTACATTCCGAGTCGGCTTTGGTCATCTACATGTACCCTCTTACTCAAATCGCTCTGGCTTTGGTCACCCTCTTGTCTGTGACAGCAGCGTCACTTTTCGAGAAGCGTGAATTTTTCTCTGTCATGCAAGTGCCCAACACCAAATTTGTGGCCAACGGACCTGCCGCCTATGCCAAAGCCTTCCAGAAGTACAATAAGCCGATGCCCCACGATTTGGCTGTTGCAACTGGCAACGATGGCAGTGTTACTGCGACTCCGGTAGATGCATACGACTCAGAGTATCTTTGCCCTGTTTCTATCGACGGGCAGATTCTGGCTCTAGAGTTTGATTCCGGTTCATCGGATCTGTAAGTCGCATCCGATTCGAATCCGTTGATATACGAGGGGAAACTCACATTGGTTCAGATGGGTGTTCTCTACGAGCCTTCCTCTCTCCCAACAAAAAGGCCACGTTATTTTTGATCCCTCCAAGTCGAAGAATTGGAAAGCTCTGTCCGGCTACACATGGAATATCACATATGGCGACAAAAGCGGTGCCTCTGGAACTGTCGGTACTGACGTCGTCACCGTTGGCGGAACGTCAGTCAGTGGCCAAGCCGTCGAGATTGCGACGCAAGTCTCGTCCCAATTTGTATCCGACACAGCCAACAATGGTCTGTTGGGCTTGGCTTTCAGCAGCATCAACACAGGTGAGATTCCAAGTCCGTTCTCGGTAGCCTAACAAGCTAATACATTTCTCAGTGAAACCGCAGAAGCAGAAGACGTTTTTCGACCTAGCAAAGCCGAGTCTCAGCTCCCCGGTCTTCACTGCCGACTTGAAGCATCACGCCCCAGGCATGTAGCACCTCTCTTATATCTCCAATATTCATCGCTGACCAAAAATTACTAGGCACCTATGACTTCGGTACCATAAATTCAGCCAAATACACGGGCGCGATCACCTACACCAACGTCGTTACTTCTAAGGGCTTCTGGGAGTTCACAGGATCCGGATATGCTGTCGGCAACGGCTCTTTTGTATCATCTAGCATTGATGCTATGTGCGTTTGCATCTCTGGTGATTTGTATCATAGCCCGTTCTGACATTATATATCACCAGCGCTGACACCGGAACGACGCTTATCTACCTTCCTGATGCAGTCGTTACGGCTTATTACCAGCAGGTTTCTGGGGCCTCGTAGTACGCTAGTTTCCGTATGTCATTGTGAGCAGAAACGAAAACTAACACTTGGACACTAGCGACTCCTCCCAAGGCGGCTACACATTCCCCTGCTCAGCCACTCTCCCCAACCTCACCCTTGGCATTGGCTCATATCGCGCTGTCGTCCCCGGTCAATATATCAATTATTCCCCCAGAGGCTCGAAGTGCTTCGGCGGCGTCCAATCCAACACCGGGATTGGCTTCTCCATCTATGGCGACGTCTTCCTCAAAAGCCAATTCGTCATTTTCGACGGCTCCAGCACCCCTCGCTTGGGTTTTGCTTCCAAGCCAACATAGGCGACTAACACTGCGAATCACTCGTAACAGTCAGCGGGAAACGGGGATCATTGAAATAAAGAATGGATTTGTATGTACGTGCGCTCGTCTGCGTACATTTCCGTGGACTTTGTGCAGTACCCCCGCTAGGGTTGTGTCGTCCCCGTGCGTGATACTAGATATTGGGTCGTCGCAGGTTTTCGGTCTCGATCTGTAAAATAACATATTCTGGGCATGTGCCTACCATCGACCGTGAGCCGTTACCTCAAAATCCATCGAATAACGCGAGGAGGAGCCATCACGTCCGCACGTGCAAACTCTCAATCAGGTAAAGTCATGTGGTGAGTCACTTGCCTTTGGTCATCGTCGACGCTTCCAAGTCTCCTCGGTTCGATCACCTCATGTTCGCCTGTGACCCGAGTTCACCATTTCATATTCCGCTGCTCTATCGAAGCTAGTAAATGTAGTATTATTTACATATGAAGACCGATCATCTCTCTGGGGCCGGTCCGTGCATTAGCACAAAGCGGTTGATCTACTTTCAACTAAAGCTTCTGGTATTCATTTCTTGTGCGACATCACCGGCATTCCTACGGAACACATGAGTCACAGGCCAACGAGGGGTTGCGTATGTCATCAAGAGCAGTACCTTCAAGTTAAAATCCCTCTTGCGAAACCCCTTGCTTCACGATGCACGAACATCTCTCATCGCCTTAGATACTCATTATGCGCCTATTCTTGACAGCTTCGGCCTTGGCACTGACCGCTATATCTGCTGCTAAATCCATCATAAAATGATGTCTTGATGTATTTCGTCCAGGTTGAAGTAGGTGGAAACACATCCATCCCCGGAGGACCCGTCCAGTTTGTCCCTGCCTCCATTAGCGCCCCGAAAGGAACCGTTGTTACCTTCAGGTTTTCTGGGGTGTAAGTTTGGATACAATTTTTACACCACATATCCGCAGCATAGCAGGCAACCATACTGTCACCCAGAGCTCATTCGACAAGCCATGCCAGCTTTTAGACGGTGGCTTCGACTCGGGCTTCATCTACGTTCCGTCGAACATCACTTATGGTTTCCCAGAATGGAATCTGACCATCACGGATGACACGAAACGTAAGTTATCCAGCCTTGATCAATTTGATTCAAACTAAGTACTGATTCCCAACGTGTAGCCATCTGGTACTATTGTAAACAGTTGGTGCATTTGCCTCATTGCACCGCTGCTGGAATGGTCGGGTAAGCAGGTGCACTCCATATGTTGCGTATGTACGGTTACTCAGGTTTTCCTACAGAGCCATCAACGCTCCCACTTCGGGTAGCGAAACTTTCGCTGCTTTTCAACAGGCTGCCAAAAACTCTACTGGCATCCCCGGTGTAAGTAGCCGTCCAGGCTTCCTGTACCCTCCATGTTTCTGATGTACATCTCTATTATAGCAACAAGAGGGTACTCTTAAGGGTTAAGGCGCGTCAGCTCCTGCTCCACCAGGTCCTTTCCCGCCTGGAGCTACTGGCTATGGTGTTTCGACGAGCTAAATGCGAATGGACTCGTGCCTACCTATAGCAGCTGTGCTTGGCTGGCCGCGAAACTCGGTCGCTGTTGCTCGGAGAACCGATCTGTGTCTTGGCTCACATGAAATGGTCATCGAATAGCATACATGAATTCCCTCTGAATCCTGATAGTCTCGTCTGATTTATCAGGAACTTGGTTCGACATGCGCTCCACCAAGTCATTGTGAGATTTTAACAGATGTCTCTCTGCGACTGAAGCCGCCGAACATGCAGACCAATCCACTCCTCCCTCTCTCTCATTCCGACGGGTCGACTTTCGGTTGAGCTTTCTATCTCCTGGGTTGAGCCATTCGTACTTTGGATACTTCACCCGATCTAAGATTCTTCCATGCCTACAATGCATAAACATGAGCTGCGTACAGCCATTCTTCCTCCGAATCGTCAACTAGAACGACGCATGGTTACATGAACGTGAATTTTCATTATCACTCAGAGGGTAGTGTATACACCCGCGCACGCTGCAATTTTTGCTAATATGCTGTCAACAGAGGTGATAATCCACACCCAGCCACACTTCCGAATGTTCATAGCCCAAAGCCGTCACATCGGTGGGCCATGTCAAAGGTACAGTTGCACAGCGACTTCGATTTTTCTGTGTTATTGCATGCCACAGAGCCGTTCTAACAGAAGACTGAGCGAAGTAACAAACTTGAACAAAAAACATATAGGACTTCGAGGCGGTATTGCAGGGGTATAACTATTTCCAACCTGGCTAGGTGCTTCAAATCCTACGATGGTCGTCACATCAGTAGGTGTTATTGAGGCAGGCTCTTGGGGTTGCTTACCACTCTGGCAGTTCGTCGTCGTACTCTAAAGCACCCTGCGATCCATCTTCCTCACTCCAGAGTGAGCTCTGGGAATCCTCATCGCCCCAATGATCATCGTGCCACTCTTCTTCCTCCATAGACGGAGCTTCTGATCCCGCTTCTTCATCCCAGAAAAGAGATTCCCGTCCCTCTTCACTTCCGAGTGAACTACCTGATTCCTCTCCTTGCCCCCAATATCCGTCCGTATAACTCCATGGGTTATCATCCTGTTCGTCGTCGGCCATAATGTATTGCTCAAACTCCGAGAGTGTAAAGACGCGCATGATCGCATCTATCGGTATGTGATGGACGCAGATATGCTCCCGCCAGCTGCGTGCTTTGGGCGCTATCTCAGCACCAATGGCGTCTGCCAGATCCAACATGCGATAAACATCGACTTGACTTTCCAACACCTCGCGATCAATGATGGCAATTTGAATCTCCATACGTCCGTGCTCTTCTCGACTGCATGCTAGTCTCCATGCATGGTCCTCGGAATCAGTCATTGAGATCAGAGGAGTCCAAACTCTGTTATTCCAGTCCGTATGGAGCTCTATGATATCTCGCGCCGATTCTGGATCTTCGTTTGGATCGAACGGTGACCATGTGTCCGCAGCAACAAAACCAACTTCCGGATCAAACTGGACCAAAGATCGTTCATCTACGACTCTGTACAGTAGATCGCCCATGGCGACGATGGTGGCTAACGTTGGAGTTCTTTAAAGTCATAAATCACATGGTAATTGGATGGTATTGCTTACCTGTACCTCGGGGCGGAGCTATCGTTGGCTAGATCAGCACCTCGCTGGCTCGCGATTGATGGACGATTGAGCTATAAACCTAAATTTCGAGCGCTCGGAAACAAGCATGGCTAAGTGCGAACGGCAGGCGCCAGTGCTAGAAGTTTGTAGACAAATTGCGGGAAGTAGATTTTAGCATAGAAACCCACGCTATATGTGGCTGGTGCAGCGGTGTAGCGGACAGACAATTTCGCTTGCCAATATATACATAATCCAGTCCTCAGTGAAGAATCCAGACAAAATGGCGATTTGAAAACTCAGCAGTCACACCACAAGGAGGGTCACAGCATGTCATGCGACTGAGTATTGGCGTTACTAGATACATTCGATAATCGTATCCCCTTGGAATCAGAGTGAATTTTCGACCATATACGGAGCGAATCTTCCATTGGGCGCATTTCTCGCGTTACTCTAGATGGTCGGAGCTTTCCGCTTGAGAAGCCAACGCTCCTCATGTCAGGTTCGTACAGTATGACATTTGATGCATGTGATGAAATGAAGATCATGTGGACAGGTGAGTCATAATCCTGCTTCAGAGATAAATCTCTTACTGTCGATTGTACAGGACCCTATGATGGGTGACCAATAGCGAAAGGTGACATACTGCATTTAGTCAGTCAAAAAATTGTGAGCATAAGAGTTCAAGTGGGATAGCCATAGATAGATTGATGTCCCGGCTTATTTCATCCAATGTGTATCATCATGGGACCTAACTTACATATCTGCAGTGCTTCTACGATGAGACCGGGTCCGTTGGGTCAAGTAAGTATATCATATATCGTGATCGGATGTCCTTAACTCACTTTATATAACATCCCATCAGTTTTAATCCAGGTGGATCCTCCCGTCAAGCACCAAGAAGGATGCGCGTTATCTGTTGCTCTGGTCGCCGCGCATCGTGAATTTTGCTGATTGTGGTTGTACTTTGTCGCCGTAAGTTGGGAAGATCAACCTTCTGGATGGTCGCCAGCTGATATTCTGAGGGAATCCATGCTTGGCACCACAAGATCCAGACATCATGTCAGCGCAGCCCTGGGCAGGCGGATTGTGAAATTGTGGCGACGCCGCGATGCTCATCACGGTGTAAACGATAACCTGGCCCGATTAGGCAAGCTGCTAAATCGTCTTGACACCGTTGACACCCGTCAGCGCGTCAGCTGCAGCCATGAGACGACCCGCCAAATCACTTCGATACTCACCTTGTGGAACGCCTTGTTCCAGTAGATTGTCCATGCTGTTCATCCACTTCCAATCGCACGGAGAGTCCTAATTCCGGACGGCAACGCCTGTCTAATCGTTGTCTGCAGTATGGTTACCAATGTATTGTCCATATTGAACCTGGTCGTTCTCTCGGGATCTCCAAGTGTCAATGTACAAAAGGGCCAAGCAATAACTGGAGTACTGCCAGGTTCATCTTCTGTCCTGCTACACACTCTCTCTTTCTCTCTCTCTCTGGTACCCGGCCATCAACATGTACGGCTTTGCTCAAATTGCTCTGGCTTTGGCCACCTTCTTGTCTACGACAGCCGCATCTCCGCTAAGGAAGAGCGGAAATTTTTCTGTCGTGCAGAAGCTCAATACTCAATTCGTGCGTAGCGGCCCTGCCGCCTATGCCAGAGCATTCAAGAAATTCAATAAGCCAATGCCCCACGATTTGGCTGTTGCAACTGGCAACGATGGAAGCGTTACCGCGAGCCCCGAGGATGCTTATGACTCGGAGTACCTTTGCCCTGTTTCTATCGACGGGCAGACTCTGGCTCTGGATTTTGATACTGGTTCGGCAGATCTGTGAGTAACACTCTGTTTGAATCCATCAACATATGACCAGTTGCTCACATTAGCTCAGATGGGTGTTCTCCACGAGCCTTCCCTCCTCCGAACAAAAGGGTCACACATTGTTCGATCCGTCAAAGTCAACAAATTGGAAGGCTTTAAGTGGCTATAAATGGAATATCACATACGGCGACGGCAGTGGTGCTTCTGGGACTGTGGGTACCGACGTTGTCACCGTTGGCGGAACGTCGGTTAGTGGCCAAGCCGTTGAGATTGCCACCAAAGTATCTTCTGCATTCGTGTCCGACACGGCCAATGATGGTTTGTTGGGCTTGGCATTCAGCAGCATCAACACAGGTGAGATTACACCTTCGTTGTTGTTGATATGAGACGTTAATAAATATTGATGTAATAGTTACACCTAAGGCTCAACACACGTTTTTCGACACGGCAAAGTCGAGTCTCAGCTCCCCGGTCTTTACTGCTGACTTGAAGTATCATGCCCCAGGCATGTAACAATTTTTTTAAATGTCTACGATCTGCATTACTGAGCGACAGTTACCAGGCACTTATGACTTCGGTACCATCGATTCGTCCAAATACACGGGCACAATCACCTACATCGACGTTGATACTGCCAACGGCTTTTGGGAATTCACGGGATCCGGCTATGCTGTCGGCAGTGGTTCTTTTGTATCATCTAGCATTGATGCTATGTACGTTTGTAACTCTAGTCATGTGCGCCATAGCCTGTTTTTTACTTGCATCTCTCACCAGTGCCGACACCGGAACGACGCTTATCTACGTTCCTGACGCAGTCGTTACAGCGTATTACAAGCAGGTTTCTGGGGCCTCGTAGTACGCTATGTCATTGCTAGCAGAAACCAAGAACTAACACTTGACCACTAGCGATTCCTCCCAAGGCGGCTACACATTCCCCTGCTCAGCCACTCTCCCCAACCTCACCCTTGGTATCGGTTCTTATCACGCTGTCGTCCCTGGCCAATATATCAATTACTCCCCGGCCAGTGGCTCCAAATGCTTTGGTGGAGTCCAATCCGACTCTGGCATTGGCTTCTCCATCTATGGTGACGTCTTTCTCAAAAGCCAATTTGTTATTTTCGACGGCTCTAGCACGCCGCGCTTAGGTTTTGCCGCCAAGTCAACGTAAGTCGTTTACATTGCGAGATTTGTGACAATCGGTGGACAATTTGCATCGACGGACACGGACATTACATTCGTTTGTATGTGTTATCATACCTTATTCAGACATTATTCGTCATGCTGTTCTTGAGAGGCATGTGGTTTTGTCAGTATGCAAACTGACTCGTCGAAATGCAGAAAGCTAGGGGCTAGCCTCGTCAAAGAGCATGTTTCATATGCTCAGATCATCGCAAAATTGTGCATGATCCGACGTGGATGGACGAATGAGTAATGACATGATCAATGAGACATGATATCTGCCAGTGGCAGACTTTCGTGGCGATCAATTCGGCGCCTTCGGAGTTGGGGCCTAAGCTGTACGGTGTTCAATCGTGGTCCAACCAGAAATTTTCCTTCAGGCGCTTAAATGACAATCTTATATTTTTGACGCTCACCGATGGAGTCGTATACAGCATGTTGTGACTAATCGATGATGCCCCAACTGATTATGGTCTCACTACGCAGTATACGCACAGCCAAGGGCGACTCGAATGCCCACCCCTCGCTCACTTGCCGATCTCCCTGGATCACGTATGCTTTCTACGAAGATGGCATGGTCCAAAAAAGATTGCATGAGAATTGCACAAACTGGTATGTCGACGTTTGAAGAATGGACGTTTGTCTTCCATGGCTCTTTTTGTTTATATAAACGAACAACTAATTCAACATTGGCTCTGAAACTAGGATATTCTATCTCAGGCCTATCGCTTTACTGGCTTTCTTCACCACCCAACAACTTGACTATGTTCTTTTGCGTGGGAACTTTAAACATGTCGTAACCTGTGGTTTGTTGATGACCTAAGGTGGTAAGGCGGATCGCTCAATCGAGACCAGTACTTTCGCGCTCTGGTACCACTGGGCAGTGTAACTTTGTATGACAACGGCAGCCTTACTAAGGCAACACTTGCTCACGAGTCAAGACTTAAAACACGGTTCCGATAACCGTTCGAGTCAACTCGCCCGACCATGGATATCTCCTCGACGACTGGCAGAGTATCGATGGATGACGCCTATAAACCGTGCGTTATTATAATTACTGTGTTCGTCCACCCCGCTCAGTGCTGTAATCATAGACTCCCTGCTGGTTATTGCGAGTTCGAGCTTACCGGTGAGGACTGCTGCGAGAGGTTTGAGTTTGAACGCTCACAATTGTTATAGTAATCGGTGCGACTGGTATTGGCGGGACATCGGTATGGTCTCAGAGTCAGGGAGGTTATGTCACTGTAGCCATCGGCGGGAAGCAGATCCACAAGACCCGCGTCGTTGCCAGTGGAAGTGAGCCTGAGTGGAAGGAGACTGTTCAATTGTAAGCGTAATTTTTACTTGGATAATTGGCATTAACTAACATTGCATGATAAGCATTGCAAAACGCACCCATAACCTTACTATCAGCATCTATGCGATTAGTGTTTGGGAATGTCACGTCTTAGCTGGGCAAATTGAAGAGCGTCTGATGAATGTGACCCGCGCAGGAAAAGGTGATATCGGCTATTTATCTGAATGTTTACTACACGACAAACTGATCGCGCCAATTGCTAGCAGATGTGAACTCAGCGATGTCCCCAATGCATAGCACAAGGCCGTTCACACTGAACCTACGCTTCGAGCCACGCAGAAGGATGTTTGGCTTCATAGTGGGCATCGATAAATACAAGTCTCCGGACATCCCCGATTTGCATGGCTGCAAGAGAGACGCGCAATCTATGGTGGACTTACTTTCGCAGAAATTCCACGTACCCTCTTCGCATTTTCTTTGCCTTGCGAATGAAAAAGCCACTCGGAGCGCCATTATATCCGGGTTCCAGAAACATTTGATCGAGAACAACAACATTGAACGTGGGGACGCTATAGTGGTCTTTTACGCTGGCCACGGCAGCCGGGTACTTGCGCCAAAGGGATGGGTTGCAGATGGCAATAAAGTTGAGACCATCTGCCCTCACGACGAACGAACCATTGCCCGTGATGGCAAGGAAGTCTATTCAATCCCTGATCGGACCCTCGGTGGTTTACTGCGCAAGCTGTCCTCCATTAAGGGAGATAATATTGTGCGTATGCCATGTCGTCTCGTCATCGTCCCTTCCTGATTATTCTTACTTTATGCCCGCAATCAGACTGTGATTTCCGATTCGTGTCATTCTAGTGGTAATACACGAACGAGCAGGGTGGCCCGTCGTGCAGTGGGCTCGACCCGGCTTCCGGAAAATATTGATAAGGGTATTTGGATGTGGGGCCTATCCAGTTCGGAAGTACCTACAGGCTTCCTGGATAACACAATGTCGTCACACGTCCATCTCGCGGCTTGTCGACATGACGAGTTAGCCTTTGAGGATCCGTCGGCCGAAAACATGGTCCGTGGCGCCTTCACTCGTGACCTTGTTAGAATTCTCTACCAGGAAAAAGACCTGTCAAATGTCACGTATTCCGCGTTGCTTCATCTATTACCAGCGTTAGAACACCAGCACCCGCAGTGCAGTGGCAAAAACAAAGGTCGAATTCTGTTCCAAGGGCTGACAGGGACCCAATCTACGACATTCAAACTCTTCATTAAACATGGAAAAAATTTCGCAGAGGCAGGTGATGTTCATGGCGTAGTTAAAGGCACGCTGTTTGCTATTCATGCCTGTCGCAATATCATGCCCACCGACCCAGAGATTGGCATTCTCGAAGCAGACGTCGTTTCCGCTCAATCCTGTATGTTGCGTCCGCGGAGAGGAGACAGGGCGTTTCAAATTCCATCTGGGGCAAGAGCATCGGTGTTGAATTGGCGGCATAAGGAGCCTGTGTTGAAGGTTTTTATACAGCACCCTCGCGTTCCGGCTCAATCCACGAAGGTTCAATCCACGAACGCATTCTTTCTGGTCAATTCTGCCGACCGCGCCGATCTCGTAATTCGTCACACTGGCAATGACACATTGCAACTCGAGAGATCGGACCCCGTCGTCTCGAGATACGCCCGGGTATTGCACAACATCAGGCCACAGTTATCCTTGTCCAACCTTCTCCAAGGTGTCTCTCACTTTCACTTCCATCTTTATCGACGTAACAGTGCCAATCCGCTGAAGAAGGAAGTCGAGGTCGTGTTGCATCGCTTGACGCATAGCAATCCCGAGCAGATTTCGGAAGAAGCTATATACATGCCTGATGGAGGGGCCAGCATACTCCTCTCCATCGACCGCGAGAACACGGTTTTCATTCCTACTGGAGCCACTTCTGATAGCGGTGTATTCTATGGCTTGGCCATAAGGAATAATTCGGGTCGTAAACTCTTTCCATATCTCATGTGCTTTGATCCATCCAATTATAGCATACAGGTAAGGTTGGCGTGCTTACATCGATATTGCTATGTGCTATGGCTGATCATTCTACTCAGTCTTGGTACCACCCTCCAGCCGAAACAATGGAAGCGCCTCTTCTCCCTCGACATAAGAACAGTAGAGGCGAACTGAAGGTTGGTTACGGAGAAGCAGGCGTCAATGCATTCGAGTTCTCGTTAGCTGACGGTCTGAGGGAGGATGTGACATTTCTGAAGTTGTTCGTTTCGACCGTTTATGTCGACATGACGGCCCTCGAACAGTCATCTCCGTTCTTTGCTGTACGCGGTGGTAAGCCAGTAAAGCCGCCTTCAGTGGACATATGGGATACCTGGACTTACGTGGTCAAGACGTCAATATGAGGGATTAGTAGGCCTTTGTGCCATATGGTGTGTTACTTTCCTTTTTTATATTTGGGGACAGTGGCCTGGACTCTACGACGTGCATTCTCTCTCTTATGAACTATTTGCCATTCGTAATTGAAATTATTCTGGTATTGTATTTTACTATTACAGCTGCGATTGATCGTGAGCCTGATGCTCTATGCATTCGGTATTGGCCGATACGCATTTCCGTATGCAGTTGTAGATCACATGACAAGCTCAAACCACTGTGACAGTGACGTGCTGTGTGTGACCAGAGGAGTCATCTTGCACCATCTGCCTATTTGCCATGGAGCGCTGTCCACCCGAGATCTGCTCGAGAATTTATGCCCTTGCATGTGTCGACGATGGAACGACAGGTCGTGCTTTATCATTGGTATCCAAGTACATCAACGAGACCTCCAAATATACCAAATTTCAGTCCGTTGCCGTCCGTAGTTTGACCCAAGCACTCGCTTTTGCAGATCTGTTGGAACAGAGTTCCCCTGGAGACCATCGTGTCTGCCATCTCTTCATTTCCATGTGTCCCGAACGCTTCATTTACAAGGCGAAGAGTACACTACAAAGAATTCGCTCATTGCTATCCAGTCTACCTCGTACGATGGGGAGGAAGCAGAGAGGAGGAAGAGGAGAGCCATTTAAAAACCAATCTGAAGACACTATGTCAGGGATGGCACTCACTCGTATTCTGACGGCCGTTGCACCCAGTCTACAAACCCTGTCCATAGCCATCCAATCGTACGGGGTATCTGCGTTCCGCCAAGGTAGCCAGGCGATCCCATCTCTCCCAGCCCTTCATGAGCTCACCGTCGGCTTCTATTCTCAAAATTTTTATCACTCGGAAGATATCCTCACAGCATTCACATCTCTTCCTAACCTTCGACGCTTGAATCTCGAGTGGCTCAGAGTCGCGATCAACCCGAGCCTTCTGTTAGGACGTGTTTTGAGATTGGCACCTAGTCTTACTCATCTTCGGCTGCCAACTGTCTCCCCCTTTGAGGTATACGGGGAAAGTCGTGAGCTTCCTCCACTCCCTTCCATGCTTGAAATGATTCTAGTCCAACCACCATCACCTCAATGTCCCGATCTTGATTATCAAGGGGAGGCAGCAAATTGGTCTGCGTTGCTTGCTCTGAAGGATGATCGTGTCATCCAGCTGCGGCCATCTTACCTGGAATGGAATTGGCCGCCAGACACTCTTGAGAAGGACTGGTCAGAACGATTAAATGGCGGAGAGGGATGTTGGGATCTCTATCGGAGCTTAGGAGTTAGGTGCATGCATGACATCAGGGGTGAGCGTTTCTATCTTAACATAATTTAAGATCACATTTCTTATTCGGCACATACTCCATTCCCCAAGCTTTCGGGCCCATAAGCGAATCGTCGTATAGCGTTTGACTGCACCCATGGAGCCGTATTGTTCTCATATTTCAACTATATCTCGACTGTTTTCTGTGCCGTATGTCTTATGTATGCTATCCAGCGCACAACGTGCATCCAAGAGGTAGGATATTAATTAGAGGGAACGGGGACGAGGGCGGAATTGGATGGGTAACACTATGGTGCCGTCAAATTCGCTGGAACACTCTATCAGCTAGGACTTTACATCGACATCCTGACAAGTCTTTCTCGGACATTGGATGATACGCAGTCGAAATGCAGCTACTCCCAGAGAATATGGATATGGTACAACAGCGCGCCACCGCCCGGAACAGAGCTCCTGCTCCTATTCTCTCACCAAGTCTCCCAATCTGCAATCCCCGTCGCCAACCGAATCATTATCGTCAACAACTTACCTGAATCCACAGTGCCCAGAGCGTTAGAATGTGTTGATGTTTTCATGTATCAACCAAATCGTAAAGTACACGGTACCACAAAACATAGTGAAAATATAGCCGTACGAAGCAGAGACCACACGCTAAGAAGTAGTTCTCCCCCCAGCTTCGACATGAGAAGAAATTAGGCAAGGAACTACCCCACTGCTGAACTCCATTGACAGTGATGATATAGTGAGGAAATCTTGGAAGGTATGGTGAGCCGCTAGAATGTTTGTCGACGACCGAAGGATGCCTTGACAACGGCGGGCCTGGCGATCGAGACAACAATGAGTTCGAAGAGAGGTTGGCCGTTTGTGTAAGGAGATGGATTCTACGACTGAAGGGATACACCAAGTTTGTAAGAAAGTGGAATTACCTAGGGTCCTGTTCTGCTTTACCCCAATGCAAGTTTGTGCCTATTGTATCCACATTGACAGAAACTCGTCATCCCGCATCCCATGGTCAGAATGGATGGACCTGATGTTCCCTGTCATCGACAGTGACAGTACATTTTGGCCATTGGGAATGCGTGCACGGACAATGACCATGTCCTCAGGATGTGAGCATGTTGTCATCCAACGAACCGCTGCATCCCACGATTCACGTATGTTGGCTTTGTTGTCATAATCAATATCCCTAGACGAGGCAACGGAGCCAACTTTCATCTCAGCTGGGAATGTTGTATAATCAAAATCTAAAACGAGCAGTGCGATGTCTTGGACATGGCGAGTGATTTCTATGTCGACCATCCGTGTTGAAATGTCATGCAGAATAACCTTTTGAATGAATTTAAAGTCGCGAGTCGAAAGTTTAGACGATTGATGGTGCGAATTTATGCGTGGAGGATAGCTGTGACTTTGTTAGCATATAGTAGGCGAAGGTACATACCTTTGTGCGCCGCCTGAATGTTCTGGCAGAACTCTTTGTGGTCTCCGTGTCTCCAATGATATGATTGACACTCGGTGGAGCAATAACGCGCTATAAAACAACCAGTGCATCGCTTAGACGCCTTCATTTTGCCACACTTGCACAAGTGATCAAGATCGATGTCATGCCGTCAAATAAAAATGACCCACCTTTGGGTTCTCACATTCAAATTGAACGTTATATGTGTGATCGCCTGCCAACAATGCAATGTTTTCTTCCGCAATCTTCTTGAAACCCAACCACTGGTCCCAAATCTGTCCCAGCTCTGATACCTGGACCTCCGGCAAGACATCCGCAACCTCTTTCATTGCCCTCGAAACCACGGGTAACACCGACCGGTAGAGCAGATGTGTCGATAGAACATCTAGAAAAATGGATCGACATTGGTTGTCCAGTTCGGAATTCCACGGCCCACATCTCAGCATTCCAATGATTAGCTGAGATTGAAGGGCGTCTATGATCCAACGTAATCCGGTGGAAACCCTTAATTCCTCACGCAGATACCAGAGACATGCACTGATGCATGATCCCAACGAAGAATGCGGCGTGAGGGGGAAAGGTTGGGAGGTAAATGTAACCAGAGTTTTCGTCACAAGTTGTATTGAGTGTTGAGACAGCATAGAGCTTTGTATCGGGGGATAACGGGCTAGAATGTGGAGCAATATGATATCATGCACGGCTCGGTGACTGCAATAGTCTGCCGATGACATTTGGGAGACACTGCGGCGAACATGTGTCAGCGCGACCGAAGCCACAATGTCCACTGTTCCCCCCATCGGAATAATGACTTCATCCATCCAGTTGATACATGGCTGAAGAGACCAGAAGCTCATACATGGCTGTAGAACCGTGACTGCGGGGCATACTATTGGCTTGCCAGTTACCTCGTTTTCAAAACTGATATCTGTGATCTCAAGAACCCACAATTCGTAGATGGCCGATAAGAAACCAGCGGTAGAGCACAGGCAAAATACTAGATCTTGTTCTGTTGCGAGGACTGCAAGCAAACGAACCACGCTTTCTTTTGCCACAATTCGTATCATAGGCGGGAGATCACCGGGATTCTTTATCCTCACGCAAAAGGATTTCAACCAAATCCATAGATGAGCCCAGAAGTTTCGTATTCCATCCATGATTGTTCGCGACAGTGGGTTCATTTCTGCCAATCTCCCGAGACTGGAGATGGAAAAGAGTGGTACCAGCTGCGAATCGTTCGGCTCTACGATGCGAGGTAATTTTTCAGTGTGAAGATGAACGAACAATGCTGGTAGCACGCGTGCGATCTGAGCCTCCGAGCATTGGTTGTTGCGGCAAAACTCGTAGAGATCTATTAAGCTATTCATCGTGCCCTGCGCGGTTCCATCCGCCATATTCTGTGAATCCATCAAGATCGTCATTTGTGATTTTAGACCAAGTGCAAACGTAGGCATCGCGATATCAGATGCTGAGCGGTGAAAAAACGGTAAGCTACATATAAGCAATAAGGCATTGAACGCTAGCCAGGCTATGACGTAGAGAGGTGGATATGTTCCCACGCGACTCGGCAAGTCGGTTCCGGTTCGGCCTCAAGGCTTCAATTGCAAGGCTGTGTCCACATCTCCAGAAAGGTGGCATCATGGCATGCTTTCCGCTTTGAGATGTTCGTCTTATTGCATCTACCAAACAGCTTGTATCTAGACGCTCACCTCATTACGTTTTATCCCTTTCTGTCTGTTTGGACCTGACACGACTCGATTCCGATGACATAGGCCACTGATCATGCTTTGACGCCCGCAGCAAGATGCACTCCAGATGTCCATCAATATCCTCGTTTGTCGACTGCCTCAGGATGATATGTTTTCCATGAAGATGGAAATGTCCTAAAGATCGTATCTGTCATGGGTTGGCGCTTGAAAACGAAAATTTGTCTCTCATCTTATGTATAGCTCCTTTTGTTGAATCGGAAAGCTAATCCTTTAACATTGATTTTGAACTAGGTCGAGCCTGCGACCTCTAGAAGGCCCTCTTTACAGCTCACCTCCTTTCATCGTGTGTTGATTGTGCATGGACTTGGTATAAGAACTAGGTACATCTTAGTGTATTTAAAAGCTAAGCGCCAGTCCGGTCACTTGATCAAACGAGCGCTTTCGTTGTGAATCTGATCGATGGCATTGACAGCATTGACAGCATTGACAGCCTTGACAATAAGTACTCATCCATTGTGCTGTGCTAATTTTCATGATGCCGCAGTCTCGCAACGGTAACACGTGTTTACCGTTTGTCCACACATAAAAGAGCGGTCCGTTCTCTCTCTGACTGTGAACACTTCGGCGCCTCTTCAGCTTATCATGTCTAAGCTATACCCTCACCCTCACTTCTTGCGCTCGACGAGCCCCAAAATATCAATGGACGACACCCATATAGCGTGAGCTTCTTTGATTGCTAATGTCATCGTATTATTCAATGCTGTAATACAGCCTTGCTCCTGGGTTTTGTCAATTCGAACTAACCGGTGAGAACTATCTCTACGAAATCTTTGAGTTAGAGAGTCTCACGATTGTTATATGTAGTGATTGATGCCACTGGTCTTTGCAAGACGCCCATATGGTCTCAAAGCCAGGGCAGTTATGTCACCGTAGCCATCGGCGGAAAGCAGATCCACGAGACCCCTATCGTTGACGGCAGAGGAGATCCTGAGTGGAAGGATACTTTTCAATTGTACCCTTTATTTGATTCTCAGATGATAGGCATCAGCTGATCAGCCGACATTGTACGGAAAGTGTCGCCAAACGTGACGACGAACTTACTATCAGCATCTACGCCATTAAATCTTCGAACAGCAAGACTCTTTTGGGGAAAGTCGAAGGGAGTCTCGAGAAAGTGGATTGCACAGGAGACGGTGATATATTGTTCTTGGCTGTCTTGCATTTCATGATGAGCTGATCGCTTCAATCTGATAGAAATGAGTAGAGAAGTTTCCGCAACGCAAAGTGGAACCCCTTTCACTCTGAAATTTCGCTTTAAACCTCGTAGCCGTTTATTTGGACTGATAATTGGAATCGATAAATACCAGTCCAGCTCAAACCAGTCCGGCGGAATACATAATCTGCGAGGCTGTAAGGCAGACGCCCAATCTATGATCGATCTGCTTTCGCGAAAATTTCACATACGATCATCTCATTTTCTTTGCCTGGCCGACGAAAGAGCCACTCGCAATGCCATCATAAATGGCTTCCAACATCATCTTATAGAGAACAACAACATCGAGCGTGGTGACGCTATATTGGTATTTTACGCTGGTCACGGTAGCCGGGCTGCTGCACCGAAAGGATGGAATGCAGATGAGAAAAAAGTTGAGACTATCTGTCCTTATGACGAACGAACATTCGATTGTGATGGGAAGGAGATCTTTGGAATCCCTGATCGGACCTTTGGCGGATTACTGCGCAAGCTGTGCTCGTTTAAAGGAGACAATATTGTACGTATGACTTGTCGTTTCGTCCTGGTCTCTTCCTGATTACATTTTGCTCGTGATCAGACCGTGATCTGCGATTCATGCCATTCTGGTGGTAACACACGGATGTTAGGGGTGGCGCGCGAAGTAGGTGGCGCTTCGCCGCTTCCAGAAGAGCTCGATAAGGACATTTGGTCGTGGGGTCTGCCTCCAGCAGCCGAATCCAAAGTGCATATAGGCTTCCTGGATGTGACGATGTCGTCGCACGTCCTTCTTGCCGCTTGTCGACACAATGAGGTAGCCCTTGAGAACGCATCGACAAAAAGCATGGTTCGTGGCGCTTTCACCCATTCCCTGGTTAATTTACTCGACGAGGAGAAAGATCTGACCCGAATCGCGTATTCCGCGTTGATCGATCGGTTACCACCATTGGAGAATCAGCATCCACAATGCAATGGAAAAAACAAAGCTCGGGCATTGTTCGGCGGTGTCGCTAATCATCCGAAGTTATTCAAACTATCCAACCACTGCGGGACATATCGCACAGAGGCAGGTGACATCCTCGGCGTGGTACAAGGTACACCATTCGCTATTAATGCGCCTGGCGGCATCACGTCTCTCAGCTCAGAAATTGGCATTCTCGAAGCTGACGCTGTTTTCCCACATTGGTGCACGTTGCGTCGGCGGAGCACTGATATGGAATTTACCATTCCGCCAGGCGCAAGAGCATTAATGCCACCCTGGCGCCAGGCCGCGAACGTATTGAAGGTATTCATCGAACCGCCCCGCGATGATGTTCAATGCGTCGAGCACGTTTTTTCTGTCGTCAATTCTCCAAAAAGTGCCGATCTCGTGATTCGTACTCGTGGTGATACTTTGCAGTATGAGAGATTTGATTCCATTATGTGGAAATACGCTCGGTTGTTGGACGACATCCCACCCGAACCAAACTTGTCGGATGTCCTCAAGGGCGTCTCCCACTTCAATTTCCACCTCTCTCGAGGCAACATTGGACAGCCACTGAAACAACTGATCGAGGTCGTATTGCATCCCTTGACGCAGAGCAATCCTGATCAGATTTCGGAAGAAGCAATATACATACCTAACGGACACACTGGCATGCCTCTCGCTGTCGACCGTGAAAACGTCGTGTTCGCCGCCAGCGAAGCCAACGGAGATCATGATCAGTTCTATGGCTTGAGTGTGACCAATAATTCTGGTCGTCATCTCTTTCCGTATCTTGTATACTTTGATCCATCTGACTATAGCATACAGGTGAGGTCTTCGTGTTTGTACAGTGTTACGTGCTTTGCTTACCTCGTAAATCAGTCATGGTATCACCCTCCAGCCGAAACAATAGCAGCACCACTTCCTGCTCGACGTAATGACAGTAGACCATCTGAGCTGAAAGTTGGTTATGGACAAGCAGACGTTGATGCTTTTCAGTTCACATTGGCCGACGGGATACCCGAAGATGTGGGATTTCTGAGGCTGTTTGTTTCGACGACTTATGTCGACATGTCTGTCCTCGAACAACAATCTCCCTTCTTGGTTTCCCGTGGTGGTGGGATGAAAAAGCCGCCAGCAATGGATATATGGGATGCTTGGACATATGTATTCAAGACGGTAAGACGATGAGGTGGCCAGGGAATGTAAAAACTTAGTTCGTCTCGAGGCTTGCGCGGAATGTTATTTTTTACTCTCCTTTTTGTTTGGTGTTTACTCGATTGAGTTGTATGATATGATATCCCTCTTCTCACCGTTATGTCCTCTTCGCTTAAATTGAACGTTGTTCGTCTTTTATTTTTCAGTCTGTATTTGAATATTGTTGACGTCGAGACTTCCAGAGCCCCCTAGGACGCTGTAAATCCTCAAGTCTGTACTAGTGGATAATAGGCACGGAAATGTTCAGACGGCATATGACCATACATACTCTCAGACAGCCGAGCGTCATAATTGTACCTACAGGGAATATCTGCATGTGTAATACTCGGAAAATTCAATTGAGCGGACGATCGAACGGGATCAGATAACACGGAAAACATAGCTTCTGCTAGTCCAGCGCGTCTTTCTCGCCTAGGACCAACAACGATCGAATGGTTCTGATGCCTGCCTACTGGAACAAGCGAGTCGATGAAAAAATAGCGCACACTGCGGAAGACAGGGTGTATCCGAACAGACTTACAAGTAATATACCAAAGGTTCTGAATTAACAAACGGCACACCAGGTGCCGGTGGTAGTGAGGAGTATATGTTTGAAGTGATTATCAATCAAATCAATGCTTCGTCTCCTCCGTCCTCAACACATACGTCCAGGTGTCCCATATGTCCATTGATGGCGGCTTCGCCCTCCTGGTACCACGTGCTGCGTGGAAGGGTGATTCCTGCTCCAAGATTGTCATGTCAACATAAGTGGTCGAAACGAAGAGCTTCATAAATCCTATATCTGCAGTTACACCGTCGGCTAATGAGAATTCGAGAGCCTCGCCGCCAGCTGATCCATAGCCCACTGGGAGCTCAGATGACCTACTGTCCTCATGTCGGGCAGCAAGTGGCGCTGCCATCGTGCCGGACGGCGGGTGGTACCATGACTGAGAAACAAGATCAACACAACGCACAGCATCGTACAATCGCAGAGACCTTACCTGTATGCTATAATCGGCTGGATCAAAGTATATGATGTATGGAAAGAGTTTGCAGGCGGAGTTGTTTTTTATAGTCAAGCCATAGAAAACGCGATTGCTGTTAAAAGCCGTTATGGCTTTACTGGGTATGAAAATTGTGTTTTCGCGATCGAGGACAAGCGACATGTTGAAAAGCCCATCAGGTACGTATATTGGTTCCTCCATAATCTGCTCGGGATTGCTCTGCGTCAAGCGGTGCAATACGACTTCGACTTCCTGTTTCAGCGGATTAGCACTGTTGTGTCGGGAAAGATGGAAGTCGAAGTGAGAGACCCCTTGGAGGATATCTGATAGACTCGGCTCGGGTGGGATGTCATCCAACAGTCGGGCATATTTCGACATGAGAGGGTCTAATCTCTCAAATTGCAAATTGCTGCCACGAGCATGACGAATCACGAGGTCAGCGTTGTGGTAAGATTCGACCAGAGAAAAAATGTGCTCGATGGATTGGACGTCATCACGAGGAGGCTCGATGAACACCTTCAATACATTCGCGCCCCGGCGCCAATTCAACACCGATGCTCTTGCGCCTAATGGAATGTCAAGTCCAGCATCTCCGCTCCACCGACGCAGCGTACACCAGTGAGGAAAAACGCAGTCGGCTTCGAGGATGCCAATCGTCGAGTCCAGTGACATGGTATTGTCAAGTGCATGAACAGCGAACAGTGTGCCTTTAACCACCCCATGGATATCGCCTGCGTTAATCGTATATGTTTCACCATCCATGGATAGCCTAAATGTCACCCGACGAGCACTGACTGTGCCATTAAATAAAAGTCGATGTTTGTTTACGCCTTCACACTGTGGGTGTTGCTGCTCTAAAGCCGGTAAGAGGTCGAGTAACGTGGAGTAAGTGACATTACTGAGGTCTTCTTGGTATAGCTGCCTGATGAGGCAGGCAGTGAAAGCGCCGCGCGTCATTTGATCCGTCGACGAGATTTCCCAAGCGAACTCATCCTGGCGGCATGCAGCGAGAAGGACATGCGACGCCATTGTCTTGTACATAAAGCCAGTTGGAACAGAGATTGTGGCTGCGCGTGACATGTCCCATGTCCAGATATCCTTGTCGAGATCTTCCGGAAAGAGCGAGGTGCAAACCACGGAGCGTGGAACCATACTACTTCGTGTCATACCGCCAGAATGACAAGAATCAAAAATCACAGTCTAATTAAGCACTCAAAATAATCAGAAAAGGTCAGATCTTGGAGTGAGGAGACAAACGTACAATATTGTCTCCTTTAGTGGAAGCAACTCTGCGTAGCAAGCCATTAATGGTCCGATCAGGAATGCCCAAGATTTCCTTTCCATTACGATCCAGTGTACGTTCGTCGTGAGGACAGATGGTCTCGATCTTATTGCCATCCGCGACCCATCCCTCTGGAGCGGCAGTCCGGCTGCCATGACCAGCATAAAAGACGATTATAGCGTCACCACTCTGGATGTTGCCATTCTCGATGAGATGACTCTGAAATCCTTTCAAGATAGCGCTCCGAGTGGCTTTTTCGTCGGCAAGGCACATAAAGTGGTTCGAGGGTACATGAAACCTGTGCGACAGGAAGTCCATGATGGATTGGGCGTCTTTCTTGCAGCCCTGCAGATCGGGTATTTCGTGGGACTGGTATCTATCGATACTAATTATAAGTCCAAACATCCGGCTACGGGGTCCGAAGCGAAAATTCAGAGTGAACGACCCGCCGTTCTGCATATCAGGTATGAGCCTGCTGAATTCTAGCAAATATCAGCTTATCGCCCTATCAATGATTCGACAGAAGTATTATATTTACCGTTCCCATTCGCTCTCAGGCGCATAATGTTCTCTTTAGTTTGCCCAAGTAAGGCGTGACCGCCAAGATCATCATGCCCATGAACGCTGTAGACGGCAATAACGACATCTTGGTCATTGCGTGCCATGCTTTTCGCATCATGTCAGCGAATGAAAATAATTTCAGCGCATTTGAGAGGCTCACAATGATAATGTGTGGTTCCACTGGGGATCGTCATTTGTTTCAGCCAGACTTGTCTTTAAAACGTGGTCGGCTATCGATACTGTAGCATACATTCTTCTGGGGGGTGAAATGGACGCCGCTCGAAGACCCTTTGCGTCGATGACTGTAATACAAAGTGAGCACTCGGAGTCTTGAGAGTGACGGGAATAAGTTCACCTGTGAGTTCAAACATGGACGAGCCCACCGTGACCCTGGATCAAATAGTAAGCCGAGTACGCGATGTCAACCACAAAAAATCTACTTTGAAAATATTTCCTCGGCTGAAGTTGATGTAGTACCCTTCGGTTTCGAAAATTTGATACCCGAAGTCGACGGCATGGAACAAGAGAAAAGGGAGAAGAGGTATCCAAGATGTTTAAACAAGGTAACACGCAGTTTCGCCAATAAATCCAGCATTTATGACAGTCATCCAGAGCGGGGGATTCAAGTGATGTTATTTGAAGCAGGATACGTTCTACCTGTGACTTATTTACGATATAGCATAAAACACGAATTCCCCGCATGTAAATTGGCGTGTATCAAGACCCATCACGATCAAGTGGGTGGGCTCCTCGATGCAAAGGTGAGCTCGCAGAGATGTTCTTGTAAGTCCAAGGTAGTATGTCCGATGCTAGTAGTACTAGTCTATGGTCCGGGATTAAATTCCAGGGCGCGAAATTAGTGCCAACTTTAGCGCAGATGATGAGAACGTCATGATGGGTATATGTTGAAACGCAGGGCGACTTATGTATCGGAACGGAAAAACACATAATTTGACACGAGAAGGTCTGCTTACGTAATGACGATGGTCCCAAGTTCTGCCTGAGGCTTGCCTTGATCAGTACAACAACTCTCGACACCATGGCGCATTCTATTTACACGAGCTACTGAAAGAGAAGAGCGTCTTTTGTGGATCACATATCCGTCCCAGAACCTTACAGATTGCTAAGCATGTGACACAATCTTTTCACGTCTGTGCAAATCTAATCACAAAAGGCTTCACACGGGCACGCCTCGACTTTATGAATGAAAGATCGGATCGAATGAATGCCTGGCGGATGGACCTGTGCATGTAGAAGGCAAGGTAGGGAGGCTTATAAAACGCAGGGGTAATTATAATCTACGCTACCCGGATCTAAATCTGGACCCATGGTATGTAAATTCGCTCTTCTCAATTCTAATAACCTGATCACACGACCAGCGTGACCTTCAACTTTGCACATCGATGTCAAGCATATTTTACCAGGTTGTACTCATGGTTCTTACGAACAAACGGAGAAGTTGCGGGTGGAGGGTGGAGATGGGTTGACACGCATCTCCGGACGGGCAGTTGGGTTTGGTGGTAGATTCGGGCCAAAGTTTCCAAGCTGGGTGCAAAGCCTTCTGACTTCCGCGTCAGCATTTCTATTTTCCGCATTAACATACTGACTCGTACCGGAAACGATGCAGACACCTGTTGTCACCATCACTTTCAGCATGTAATATGTGTCCGTCACAAGTAATCGAATCACTCTTAAGCGCCCCAATCACCTTTCAAGGCGCGTCAACCAGCAACCACACTTACTCCATCAACCAGCTTCCTCGAGAGTGGTCGCATCGGTACTGTCACCCCGTGTAGCAGCAGCAGCAATACACTACAGATTTATGGGCATAGGAGTTTTTCTCCCTGGGTATCTCGAGTCGCCGTCGCAGACAACTGGACCTGCCCGGACCGCACACGAGTATCTCTCCAGTATGATACATGCGAACCCCTGAATTCACATGGTCAACGTATGATAAAAGCGTGCTCTCTATCCTCGTGTTTAATCGAGACGGGTCCGATTTAACTACAAGTTGATTATGATGCCATCGTCCGCTCTGCCCTCGTGATACCAACTACAAGAGCCGATCGAGCGAGCAGACCCTTGTTCGTGTCATAATATCCTTACCTGCCACCCGATCCCCGACCCTGCTCATTGATACGGGTTTCGTCTGGTTTCCCCGGTCTTGGCTCATCCTATCAGTATCTGCCAAACAGATAGTCTACAAAACCATCCGGTCTAACAATGGACGATGTGTATTTTCAAACCATACAACTCATCTATCTACGATATCTATTATCCACCCATTCAAGTCCGTGTGCATCTACTGTTGTTCTAAATTGCGATAGGCTTCTATAATTTTGGCATGTGCTTCGCTGCCCTCTAAATACCCAGTAATCTCCTCGACCACCTTGGCAATACCCGACCGCTTCACCTTATCCTGCAGCTCCGTACCTTCTTTGTCGTCTTCAGCATTATACAAGAATGCTGCAGCCACACCCCGCATCAAATTGTCATCTGGCAATCCATACTTTCGCGCCAAATTTGCCGGCCCCAACAGCCTATCCGTCTTGCCCAACTTCCTCAACGGCTGCCTGCCAACTCTTACAACGCTATCTCCCAGGCTCGGATCGGATATTCGCCGTAGGATCTTCTCGATATATTCCATGTGGGCGGCACGATCAAAGTGATGTTTCATGATGAGGGCTGCTCCACATTCGTTCAGAGCCCCGCGTACGATGTCGCGGATTTGATCATCCTGCGTCGCCTGGTCGACTGTTCGGTATCGTTTAACGTAACCCAAATATGCAGCGATTGCATGTGCGCAGTTCAATGTGAAGAGTTTCCTCTCGACGAACGCATCCAAATCCTGAGTGAGCTGCATACCCTTTACTTTAGGGTCTATAGCCATCCTCAAGGCATCCTCGTCAACTATCCACTCTTGGAAGTCTTCGACATGAACGTCGAGTGTCTTCCGGTCAGGGTCGCAAGGTGGGACGATACAATCAACAGAACAGCTGGCAAATCCAACGTGCGCGTCTACCCAACTTTTGTCCTCGGTGGTGAGATACTGGAATACATATCGAGCGAGTTGGGCTGTTTGTCCGACCATATTCTCGCATGCGATGATGTTAAGCGAACCTGCGCCCGCTTGGCGTCTCGCTTGCAGACCCTTTGCGATGGTAGGCGCCACTTTTTCTAGGATGTTTGGACCGACTGCTGTGGTTACGAGTTGCACAGTAGGATCTGAAAAGACCGAAAGAACATCGTCGTTGTGGGATAGAACGCCGGATATGGAAGATATGAGTTGACGTTGGCACTCGTCGCCAATGATATGGACGGTGTAATGGCCCGCTTCGTTGAGTTTGTCGATGGTATCGCTGTCGACATCAGCGAAGACGACGTGATAACCAGATTCGACAAGGAGAGGACCGATGAAGCCCCTGCCGATGTTCCCAGCGCCGAAGTGAAGAGCTTTCGGTTCAGACATGAAATTGTGCTTGGGATACTATAAAAGATCAGGAAATCATTGCCACATGGTGCAGAGGCAAAACTCACGGAAGAGTTGTGCGATTACGATGCGGATAATCTTCTGAGCGCGATCATCCCTGCGTTTTGTAGATGTATCGATGCTTAGCATGACGCAGACCTACGCAGACATACGCTCTTGCATGATGTAATGGTTGATGGTTATCTGCTTCTGGTTCCCAATAGCCCCAAGGCCTTGCGGTTCGGAGGAGACCGCGAAGGTTATGAAGATTGCGAGAATGACGGTGATGACGAGGTGGTCATCAGCAAGTACCGGAATTTACGAACCTCGGGCAAAATCACGGCACGTGGGTGGAGCAACTCTCGGAGACGGAACTCGGAACCTTCGTCTCTCCGCTTCCCAAGAAAACTGGACGGCGCTTACTGGTTCCAGCATTCTGTGATCTGTCTACCGCTAGTTCTGTTGGTCGGATGTCTGACATCTGGATGAATAAGACGTGTCATGATTCCAGCTTAGTAGCCGTATTGGAGGAACGGACCTATTGGCCCACCAAACTCTGGATAGTCCATGCACCGATGTTTATTCAAATAGATACAAAGATGGAATGACTGGTGGCAGAAAAGTCTGTTGGTTTGGACAGAGGAGAACCACGCAGCAGGTTAGTCCACTTTTTTGGGCTCATCTGAACTTCTGCTGACATCCTACAGGTACATTTATATTGATAGCAAACTGTTGAATGATGAGACTCTGCTGAACATGCGGTCCATTTTATGACTGATCAATGCGGGCTCAAGCATTCATGTAATTTCGAAACACTCAAGGACTATATAATACTACCGCGTGGCACTTCTGTGCCGCAGCAAATTTCCCTTACTCTTTCGATGTCGACCTCACTCAAGTTTACCCCCAGTGGTTAAAACTCAATGAGTGTGCCAGCACTTGCTATTTTTCCGCCGATGGATTTGGAGGGCCAGGATCGTCCAGCTGGACCGTATGGACGACTGGGCGATGAGTGAGTCGCAAGTACTGTGTTCTAATATATTCAAGCTCACGATTGCCTCTAAGAGCGATTGACTCGGGCTGTCATGCATAACGCTACGCCTCTCAACTGCGATGATTCAGCAGGAAATGAAACTGAGTGCGGAAACGACACGATGCCGCATGCCAGCCACCATACAGCCATGATTCGAAACTTACTGCAATGGAGGATGTACCTCGATGCTTGGCAGCATTTTTAATGCGGAGCGTGGGATGAGGTATGCGTTCTCTGTCATTCCGTGCATGGTGTCTGCTACCTACGTTCCGGGTTCCTCTTTTCATGTTCGAGGCTGTTTGGATTCGGACCTTACGCCAAGATTGGCAGAACACAACATCGTGACTGTGAACAAACACTCATAGCCCCCGATGGCTTGCGCTCAGACCACGTCATCGAGACTGCTCAGAATCGAAATGAAGCGCCAGTTATCGCGTTCTTTTTCTAAACCATCATTCACCACAAAACCTGTGGGATTTGAATTGCAGAAATGACTGTACAGGTATGACCTCTTCGAGCAATAAATAGTCCGTGACGACCAGAAACCCATCCCCCCTTAACGGAAAGCTTGTAAACTGCAGCGAGACGACTAAGCTAGAATGTCTTTGGAAACGGACCTGCCAGGTAAACAAGAGATTATCGGGAAGAGATCGTCGGGAGAAAGCAGCAGCCACATACAAGTCTAGGTGATGTAATGTGCACAGAAGTAACCAGGCTTCCCACAGCCGTGAGTATCCGCCTTGCAGGTCGAAAGCGCCTTGCTGGCTGCCTCACTGCCGTCTTTGCTCCCGTATCCATATGCGCGTGAAACCGCAACCACACCCACCCCATAGTCGATACCAATGCAACCCCGCTCCTGACACGAATAAATACTGCAATCATTCTTGCCGCACTTGGATTTGGCATTGCTCAAAGCAGAAGACTCTGAGCCGCCTTGTGACCAGCCATATTTCCCAGTGCTGCGTGAAACTGCAATGCAGACCCAGTATTGAGTGGTAGCGGCAGCGGCGTCCACAATGGCGGGGTGAGATTCTGAAGCAGCATCAACGTTTGGTGCAATTGTGAACTTCTCCGAGGCATGGGAGGTGAATGCGTCGAGAGTACTTCGGCGGGTGGGAGTGCCGAAGACACTAGTGAGGCTCGAGATCGCAATGGCAGTGAGGACGAGAGCGGACTTCATTCTGGTGGGCAGATGGGTGGTTTCTTTCGCCAAATTTTTACCTTTCCTTATAGACTCGTCGAATTCAAATGGTGACCTAACTTTAACAGGACTAGATCGCGAGCGTAGCGCTCATATAGAGTGCGGATCTGTCAAAGGAAGTAAAGCAACACCAAATTCTGGGATTTAGCTCCTGTCTAAAGATCGGTTCCGATGTTCGTGTAGGCATTTGGCCTCTCGTCTGTCAAATTATGCGTAGAAGACACACTTGCAGTTGCCCAGATGATCTCTTAATCATTACGTAACTCTTGGCTGGCATTTTTGCTCTCAGGAACTGTCGAACCTTGTTACCTTGCACAGCCTGCGGCGATGGACTGCCGCTTACTACCATAGCAACTTTTTCGTTTTGTATTCTGCGGGGAGCAATTCAGTCTTTACAACTTTGCATCAGTAACTGTAGCGTTCATCAGACAGCACAGCACGCCTGTCCGTTGACCGCAACCAAGTTAGGGCATATTATATTTAATTCGATTGCTCTCTGCCACAGAAAATCGCTTACTGAAACGGCCTATGGGAACTTGAAAGAGCCGAGCTATCAGTGCTTGCACAAGCCGAAGACGGTCTTCACCCGTTTGCTTGAGTTTACCCGTAGTTTCTGCCAGCAGTACCATTGGCACTTTCAAAAGGTATGACGATTCTACCACTTCTCTTTCCGCCCCAGGTTTGTTGTGCGCAATATCATTGCATCAACGTGATACACTGTACCATGTTCGCTCTCAGTCTCACTGCAGTACTGGCGGCTATGGTCGCCTCACCTGCTCCTTCTCCTATTCTAGCGTGGTCGCCAGAGCCAGAAGTATTGTTATTAAATTATTATCTTCTAGAAACCAGCCAGCATTAAGTATATTTCCTTCAACATTCGAGAACGAAGGAGATCTAGCACAACGTTAATTATACTCTTATGCATTCCATCTTCATTGCCAAGCAGGTCCTCCTCGTGCATTACTCCAGCCAGTACAATTCCACAAAAACTAATTCCGAGGTTTTCTCCACTAGCACTACTTCCGGTAAAGGTTGCCATAAAAGAGCGTCGTAGATAATCTGGTAGCTGTCAGCCTGTTCACTAAGGTTGCCATATTGCCACATGAACATAGTGGTTTTATGAATTGAACTTAACAAATATAGTTCCGTCTATGTGAATACGTATGCTGCAGCTGAACCTACAAGACGGTACTTTCCGCCAAATGAATAGCGAAAGGTTACGCCCGCTTCCTACTGGTCAATAAATGGCAGCATATTAGGTTGACATACAGTGCCTGCCTTCCACACCATTCAGTCCAAATACGTGTTAGATACGCAGATAATATTGTGACATTATGTTGTTTAAGACGTCCCAGCGGACGTCCAGCGGATTGTACATTATATACAATGTAAACAAGTCCGCCGGAAAATATTCAGTCAAGGTATAACATGTGTCCGCTTATCCGACACCTAATATTGCATTCCGATGCTATCGGATTCGGCGGACTATTGTTTTATAAGTATAGATAATAGAATCAGTATTGTATAATGGCACGGAAAGCAACCCAGAACCTTTCCCTTTATATTCTGATCCAATATTCAAACAATGAATCAGTTGGATTCACTGGATTGGAATGGAATATTCAATTATTGTACTGATCAGGTGGGCCCATTCCAACTCAATATTCAATGCAGGTCCAGACAGGTTAGGCTGATTGGAATTGAATATTCAGTGGTCGTATGGATCGGGTGGGCCCATTCCAACTCAATATTCAATGCATGTCCAGACAGGTTAGGCTGATTGGAATTGAATATTCAATAGTCATACTGATCAGGTGGGCCCATTCCGACTCAATATTCAATGCAGGTCTGGACAGGTTAGGCTGATCAGAATTGAATATTCAGTGGCCATACGGATCAGGTGGGCCCATTCCGACTCAATATTCAATGCAGGTCTGGACAGGTTAGGCTGATCGGAACTGAATATTCAGTGGCCATACGGATCGGGCGGGCCCATTCTGACTCAATATTCAATGCAGGTCCAGACAGGTTAGGCTGATTGGAATTGAATATTCAGTGGTTGTACTGATCAGGTGGGCCCATTCCAACTCAATATTCAATGCAGGTCTGGACAGGTTAGGCTGATCAGAATTGAATATTCAGTGGTCGTATGGATCGGATGTCAGCAACTAGCTGCGAGAGGGGTTGCCCTCAGGTCGTCACTGTCCACAAAGCTAATACCGTTCTAGATATTCTCTAAGGCTGGGATCTTAGAGTAGAGTTGAGTGGAAAGTGGCTAGGAGGATAGACCAGCTTAAGACTGGTGTCTCCGATCGATTCAGAGCGATCTAAATACAATCAGAGATGTCGTCTAAGCTAGGATAGGTAATAGGTAATTGTCCAGTCGGAATGCGAGATCAATAGATAAGCAAGTAGACGGAATGCCGGAAGGTAACTAGCCAATAGCAACAGGGGAACATAATGCGCAGCAGTGCTGCGGAACTGCGGATGGTGTCATAGTGGAGTAAATACAGATCCGATAGGATTCCGAATAGACAATAGAAGAAAGGTGAAGTCATGAAGATAGATAAGGTCAGGTGTCAGAAGATAAGGGTCACGTGGTTAGTGACGCAAGAATAAAAGATTCATGACATTACCCTCCGATCAAGGCAAGCGTCTCGATCGACTGAATCATAGGAAGATAATATGTTGTCGTTACTGATATGTTGTTTTCGGTGGGCGGTTTCGTCCTCGTAATAGCGTGTCGATCAGCTATTATAGTTTGTGAGAGCACCACGGGGGGGTGTGTGTTAAAGGGCAACTCTCGGCAGACATGGCCTTTTTTATTCCATTCGTTCGAGCTTGAACGGAATCAGCGAGGTTCATTACGCTGGAGCAGCTTCCGTAGAAGGTGTTTTATGCGTAACCGTGCATCTAAAACGGGGTAGTAAGCGTTCCAAGCCGTAGTTTTAGGTCAAATTGTGGACCGAATTTTGCTTCTTCGATTGCGTCATCCCCAGGGCAGGGTCAGCCAGCGAGAAAGTGCGCGCGCTGTCCGAGAATAACCGTTCCCAGAAGACAGGGCTACAAGCATGCCAGGCCATAGTTTTGCGACATTGCGGTCACGTGTTGTCGGGGTTAAGAGGATATCGCCGTTGATGGTGGTTATTTAAGGAAAAGTTTTCCTTGTCGTTTCTTCTTCTTTAACAACCATCATCAACTTGCTCAACGATGTATCCTGCTGCCCAGTCTATCGTTTTGGTCAGGCGTACTTCGCGTAGAGCTCGTCACGAACGTCGTCCAATAGTCGAGGACTCGACTAATGCGCATCGCTTTCGGTTCCAAATCGCGCTGCCCTTCATGGGTAATCTACCAGGCGTGCCGTTCCAAGTGAGTTCCTTTCATTGTTTGATGTTTTCTCGATTTATCGTTCGGGAGCGTAGATTCACGATTTCATTTTCTGGTGGGAGGAGAGTGTCATTTTGTATGGTTATATTACTGCTTTTTCGCGTATGAGTGATGTAAGTGTGATTGCGATTTTGTGGATTTTCTAGTTTGTTGATCCTTTCTTTGCATAGGATACCGTTATTGCTCGTATCAATAGGCATGGGTATTATGCGCGTCGACCGGGGGCGATCGTTCTTCTTCCTACTTCAGCGTTGAATAGTCTTGTCCCTTGAACGGATTGTTTAATAAGACCATGAATTTTCGCCTCGGTGAAATCTGCAGTTGTGGATTTTGCAGAAAGACCAATGCATGTTAGCGTGTTCTTGCTTGATAGGATTAAAACGACGAGGTGGGGGTCGAGGAGGAGAAGGAGGTGCATTTTCGTCTGGGATATTCCAGTCTTCGATAGGAATAGCGCTCCATACGATTTCGGGTATTTCATTTTCGATAGGGTGAAATTGAGGTGAAGGAATGGGGACTACTTCTGGTTCAGGAGTAGGTATTGGTTCTTGAAAATTAGGGATAGTGTTTATTCTGAGGGTCCAGCCATCAGGATTGATCTTTCCATTGATCCATTGCTCAACGGTAGATTGAATGGTGTCGTTTTCTGGAATAGGTACGAAAGTGAAGTTATTCATGTCGGCTCGTCGCGGTGAAGCAGGATGAGACTTATGAAAGTCATCGACTGCTTGATCGGCGTGAGTCAAATTGCGAAGGGGTTCCCAAGTCCATTCGTGACGTTCAGGGTATCCTTTCCATTTGACTAGGTATTGTAGACGGTTGCGGCTTAATCGTGAGTCCATGATTTCTTCAACTTCGTACTCCTCGTGTTCATCCACGATCTCCAGGGGAGGTCGGGGGGGTTGTTTCTGTGAGTTATAGGTGGGTTCGACATAGGGAGTTAGGAATATTTCGTTGATAACAGGCCATATACTCCTCCAGGTCTTTGGGAGTTCTAGCTTGTAAGCGGCTTTGCCAACCTTCTTGATTATTTTGAAAGGTCCATATCGCTTGTCATCGAGTTTCTTTGAAGGTCTGTTGGTGGTGATGTTGTATCCTTCAAGCCAAACCTTATCTCTAGGTTTGTATTCTCGAGAGGGTTCCCGTTTGCGATCATAGTACATTTTCATTTGTTCGGCGGCTAGGCGTAGTGCGGCTCCGGTTTCTTCCCATATTCTTGACATCTCTTCGGCAAATTCAGCAGCGCTCTGGCTCTTCATTTCTCTTCGTAGGTTCGTTCCTTTGTTAGGGTGACGCCCGTAGTTGACGTAGAAGGGAGAGTGTCCAGTAGAGGTCTGAATTTTGTCGTTATAGGAGAATTCTGCGCAGGCGAGCCATTCTTTCCAGTCTGTCTGTCGGTGATTTATGAACAATCGGAGATACTGTTCAATCTCCTGATTCATTCGTTCGGTTTGTCCATCTGTTTGAGGATGATATGCGGTAGAAGGGTTCATTTGTATTCCGATGATTCGGTAGAGGTCCTTTGTGAATTGGTTGACGAACTGTGGTCCTCGATCGCTGATGATCTTTCGAGGTAATCCAAATCTACTCCAGACTCGGTCTCGATAGATCTTGGTGGTCTCGACAGCGTTGAGCGTATCACGTATTGGGGTAAGGAGAATCATCTTGGAAAATCGGTCAACGATGACCAATATTGCATTGTATCCTGAGGACTCAGGTAATGGTCCGATGATGTCGATTGAAATATGCTCCCAAGGCTGAGAGGGTATTTCGTGAGGGTGTAGCGGGGCATGGGGTTTGTTTCTATGAACTCGAGTGCGTTGGCAGGTTTCGCATCCATCGACGTATCATCGAATATTTGCTTGTATGTGAGGCCACCAATATTCTCGTGTGATGAGTTCATGGGTTTTGTATCGTCCTGGATGTCCAGCAGCGATTGAATCATGATGTAGTTGAATTATGTCTTCGCGCAGCGAAGTCGTGGGGGGAATATATATGCGGTGTTTGTAAGTTATAAGTCCATGGCCGTGGTCTTTCCAATCGGGTTCGTTGGTTTCTAAGCCAATTTGGGCGCTTTTATTGTATTGATGGCGTCGGAAGTGGGAAAGTCGCTCTCTCACTGCTTTGGGGAAAGCTCCAAGTACTAACTCGGCATTCTGAAGGTTGAGATAAAGAGAACGAAAATGATGCTCAGGGAGCAAAACGGTGTTTTCGTTGTCTTTCTCCCCCTTGTCAAGATCTGGCGGTCTCGACAGGAAGTCAGGTTT
>KN832990.1:400685-439292 GCA_000827315.1 Piloderma croceum F 1598
TGTGATCCACTTCTCCTGCCCACTGTCACCACATTTCTGATCAATCAAATGGTAAAATAAGGTGTTCTTGGTGTTTCCCACTCCTCTACTGATACCTAGTAAACTATTCTAAGTGTCCAAGACATCCCAAGATGCCTGCAGGATTGATGATGAGCACCTGCTATCATCCCTCCTTGTTTGATCAGGCCACCCACCTCCTATTTCCTATTCTAGGCACACCAAACCTTCTAAATACATTTTATGGTTTAATTTGAAGATCTTAGATAGCATTTGGGTGTATTTTATTGGTGGGATGGGTGCTAGGTTAGTCCTCCAACACTTATCACCCTTTGACAAATATTGACACCTCCAATTGCCTCAGGAGGCTATAACTGGTCGGTTAGGACTCACTTGTATTGATTTATACATTACCAACTTCCTCTGGGCTTTCAATCAGCCATGTGAGTCACAGTGGCCCCCTTCTGTCCTCATTCCTGAATCCCTAATCTTGCTCCCCTTCCCAATTTTCACTTTTCTGCCGTGCAGATGCACATTTTTGGCATGTATTCCTGCTCAATTCTATGCATATGTCATCAATAATTTTGAATAAGAAATTTTGACTGCTTTGTTTGGGGCAGACCGGGTAGGTGAAATGAATATTTTAATGCTGTGGAAACCAGGCCCCAAGAATGCTGTCCAAAATTCTTGTGCATTCCAATGAGCCAATCAGATGATTCTGACAAGTGCATTCCTAACTGCATATCAGAATCAGAGCACCCTGACAATTCCAATTAGCTTATCCAACATTTCTGACAAATCAACAGTCCAACAATCTGACAATTCTGACAGTCTGATAATCCAACAATCTGACCATTCCAACAATTCCAATGAGCCTATCCGACATTTCGGACAAATTAACTGTCTGACAATCCAACATTTCCGACAATCTGACAGTCTGGGGATCTGAGAATCTGACCATTCCAACAATTCTGATTAGTCTACTCAACAGTTTCCATGCAAATGCTGACAATTCCGATGAGCCTATCTGACATTTCTGACAAATCAGCTGTCTGACAATCTGAGATTTTTGACAACACAATAGTCAAAGAATCCAACAATTCTGATTAGCCTATCCAACAGTTCCAGTCAAATGCTAACAATTCCAATTAGCCTATCTGACATGTCCGACACATCAACAGTCCCAGAATCTGATTATATGACAATTCCAACAATCTGACAGTCCAAGAACTCAACAATTGCGAGAATACAAGAATCCGACCATTCCAACAATTCTGATTAACTTATCTAACAGTTTCCATTAAATTAGCCTAACCTGTCCACAATTGGATTTAATATTAGGTGCTGAGTGGGCCCTCCTGATTAGTCCAACTACTGAATATCCAATTCCGATTAGCCTAACCTGTCTGGACCTGCATTGAATATTGAGTCGGAATGGGCCTGCCTGACCTGTCCAGACCAGCATTGAATATTCAGTGCGCAATGGGCCCACCTGATCTGTACAATCACTGAAGATTCAATTCCAATTAGCCTAACATGTCCAGAGCTGCATTGAATATTCAGTGTGGAATGGGCCCACCTGATCTGTATGGCCACTGAATATTAGCCTAACCTGTCCAGACATGCATTGAATATTGAGTTGGAATGGGCCCACCTGATCAGTACAACCACTGAATATTCAATTCCAATCAGCCTAACCTGTCCAGACCTGCATTGAATATTGAGTCAGAATGGGCCCACCCAATCTGTATGGCCACTGAATATTCAATTCCGATCAGCCTAGCCTGTCCAGACCTGCATTGAATATTGAGTCAGAATGGGCCCACCTGATCAGTGGGACCACTGAATATTCAATTCCGATCAGTCTAACCTGTCCGGACCTGCATTGAATATTGAGTCGGAATGGGCCCACCCGATCCATACGACCACTGAATATTCAATTCTGATCAGCCTAACCTGTCCAGACCTGCATTGAATATTACATTCTGATCTGGTGAATCCAACTGATTATTTGTTTGAATATTGGATCAGAATGTGAAGGGAATGGGTCCAGGTTGCTTTCTGTGCCATTATACAATACTGATTCTATTATCCATCCATATAAATAGGCCATCCTCCGGATCCGACAGCATCGGAATGCAATATTATGTGTCGGATAAGCGGATACGTGTTATACCTTGACTGAATATTGTCCAGTGAACTGGTTTATATCGTATATAATGTACAATCCGCCAGACGTCCGCTGGGACGTCTTAAACGACATAAAGTCACAATATTATCTACATATCCATCACATATTTGGACTGAATGGCCTCCGGATCTAATCTCTCAAATTGCCAAGTAACAGTATCACGTCCTTGAGCTGTTACCACAGCATGACAAATCATGAGATCGGGACTGTCAGAATGATTGACCAAAGAAAAAATATGCTCAATGGATTTGACATCATTGTGGGGCGGCTCAATGAATATCTTCAGGACGTCTGTGTCAGGGCGCCAGTCCAACATTTCTGCTCTTGCAAGTAGTGTTGCTGTGGTGTCACACCTTGAAATGGTTTCGAGTTGAAACATGGACTTTCCTATGAATTTAGGAAAGTCCAGTATTCTGGCAGCTCAACCTTCAATTCCAAAATCCTCCCTCAAAATAATCCAAGCCCTTTCCATATAAGGCAATTTCACTTTCCCATGGTCCTATTTCTCCAAAGAAGCTTTCTGGCAGGCCAACTTCGTGTTTTTCACATTATTATTTCAACATTTATCCATTCCAACAACTTAACATCCTGCATTTTGACACTCAAGGCCTCATATTGAAGTGCACAGAAGTCACATGCCCTAGCAGCATAACCCTCAACCCTGCTATACTCGCTGCCAAGTCAAAAATAACTCTTTTCTTGCAGAGTCAGGTTCCAAATGACTCAGGATGACTCAAGAGGCTCCAAAACTAGCCTACTGTACCTGTCATGTGGTCTAGAAGAGTCAGGAGGATAGGGCTCTTGGGTCATAAGACTCCCACTGTTGTCAAAGGGTTATAGTTTCAGGTTTGAAGAGTCAGGCACAGGTTTAAATTTTCTTTCAAATTATTCTCACGCCCTGCTAGCAGGATCTTGACCGCATATTTTTCAGTCTATTTATGGTAATTCAAAGTCAGAATGAGTCATAACTTTTATATAGTAACCCTAGACCCTGGTTAGTATAACTAGCTAGCATAGGTAGCCTGTGCAGAGTGTGCATCTTAGCTTTGCCCCACTTGCTATAAATCTCAGTTCTACTCTAAAAGTCAGCCACCAGAGGTGCAGAATCTGTCTGCATTTGCATCTAGCCTGTGAGGAGTCACCCTCAGTCTTCAAGTGTCTAAGGTCCGCCACCAATTACGCTTTATTGAAGTTTACGCTTGTGTTCTGTCCGCTGTCATTGCGCCGTCTTCGAGAACCCGCTTCCTCAAGCTTGGGATCTCATACCTGGTTATTCGCGTGTTATCTGTTTACGTTGAACGTCAGCACAGGAGGACTTAGTCTCATTCCTGTATTCTCAAACTCTGCCATACGATTTTGGTCAAAGCTCATCTATTGTCGCTACTCAGAAGCTGCCTTGTCATAAGCCTTCTACTTGGTTCTTGTTAGTGGTTTTACATCTATACACGCTGTTAAGCTTTTTGATTAGTCATCACCTTCCTTATTTGGAAGTTTGGTGGCTGAATTGAGGTTCTATCCGGAAATCAATTACGGACCTTTCCTTATTTGGAATACCTTCCATTTTAGGAGGAAAGAAGAGAAGTGTCAAATTTAATGCAGATTATCCCTCCACGAACAACCGGCTATCCCATCAGTACTTGTCTGGATTGGAGAACCTAGGTGCAAACCATGTTTGTGCGTCACAGTGGCTAGGCTAGCCGGCAGCCGCCTAGCCATAGCCGCCATTAGCCGCCACAACGGCTAGACTAGGCTCGCCGCTAAATGAGGGCTTTAGCCATGGCTAAGCCGACTTGGTGGGGTCATATGAGTGCACATAGCATTGTGTGTGCTACAATACTTTTCAATATGAGTTCTAGCTTGTCACGTTGTCACCCTCTGCATTTATTGTGGCTGTCAGCAGCACATCCATAGAGCATTCATCAAGCCATGATTTCGAGCTCGATCAAACAGCTAAAGGCTTCAAGAAGGAATTCCCTTTTCTGGAAAACAAAATTAATTTCATTTTCAACATGATAATACTCAGCAGATCAAAGTGCTACCACACAGTACTACTGCAACAATATTGAGCTAGGGTATGGCTCCGTAGCCGGTGCATAGCCAGTACCTAGCCTTAGCTGGTTGTCGGCTTGGCTAGGCTTGGAATCGGCTATGGCTATAAATGGCTAAAAGCCGTAGCCACGGCAACACTACTGTATCATTTCGACTGGGTGTTCAGTCACATGTCACAGCTGAAAAGAAGGACTGTTTTAAAAATCGCCATAAACTGAAAGAGAATTTTTTGGCCTTCTCGGAGAGATAATTTTCCAAAATCCTGAACACCCGGTCAAAATGGTACAGTACTTGCGAGGTCTGGAATGGTAAATTCTATATTGGTGGCCCGCCGATGCAACGTGCAATGAAATGCGGAAATCTTGTCAGCTTCGAGAACACCAATCTCCAAGCTGGTGGATGTGGAGTCGCTATGTGTATGGATAGCAAATGGTGTGCCTGACACCACACCATGAATCTCACCTGCCTCTGTACGATATTTCCCATCATAAGTAAATAATTCCAGTAATGTCAGACAATTAGCAAGTCCTCCAAACAATGCCCAACATCTATTCTTGCCGCTGCATTGTGGATGTTGGTTTGTTAATGGTGGTAATTTTTTGAGCAACGAGGAATGCGTGATTTTTGTTAGGTCTTCTTGTTGTTTCAGGAAGTTAACCAGACAATGAGTGAAGGCGCCATGGATCATGGTTGAACGTTCCACGGACCATGCTTTCTGCCGAAGAATTCTCGAAGGCGAACTCATCTTGGCGACAAGCTGCAAGATGGACGTGTGACGACATTGTGTTATCCAAAAAACCTGTAGGGACATTGGATGAAGCTGCCAGAGGGAGGCCCCATGGCCAAATGTTCTCATCAAGCCCCTCTGGAAGTGGCGAAGTGCCACATGCTAAGTGTTTGCCTAACACTCAAGTGTTACCACCAGAATGGCACGAATCGCAAATCACAGTCTAATCACGGGCAAAAATTAATCAAGAGATGAAGAGAGGGTGACAGGTCATACGCACAACCTTGTCTCCTTTAAATTTACACAGCTTGCGCAGTAAACCACTAATGGTTCAATCAGGGATTCCAAAAATTTCTTCCCCATTGCAATCAAGTGTCCGTTCGTCATGAGGACAGATGGTCTTGACCTTATTGTCATCCACAACCCATCCGTTCGGTGCAGTAGCCCGGCTCCCATGACCAGCATAATAAATAATCATAATGTCACTGTGCTCGATGTTTTTGTTCTCTATAAGATGACGTTGAAAACCATCTATGATAGCGCTGTGTGTGGCTTTTTCATCGGAAAGGCAAAGAAAATGAGACGACCGTATGTGGAATTTTTGCGAAAGGAGGTCGATAATAGATTGGCCGTCTGTTTTGCAGCCTTGTAAATTAGGTATTCCATCGGACTGGTATTTATTGATTCCAATTATAAGTCCAAACAAACGGCTACGAGGTTCAAAGTGAAATGTTAGATTGAAAGATGTTCCACATTGCGTTGCAGAAATCTTTCTACTCATTTCTGTCAGATTGAAGCTATCAGCTCATCATGCGATGCAAGACAGTCAAAAACAATATATCACCGTGTCCTGTGCTGTCCACTTGGGTGAAGCTGCCACCAATGGGCATATGGGAAACCTGGATGTATGTGTTGAGGACGGAGGAGACGAAGCGTTGATAAACACTTTAAACATATACTCCTCACTACCGGCACCTGGTGTGCCATTTGTTAATTCAGAACCTTTTGGTATATTAAGTTACTTGTGAGTCTGTTCGGACACACCTATGTTTTCATTGACTCGCTTGTTCCAGTAGGCAAGCATAGGAACCATTATCATTGTTGGTCCTAGGTGAGAAAGACGCGCTGGACTAGCAGAAGCTATGTTTTCCGTGTTATCTGATCTAGTGTTGCCGCGGCTTGGCTAGCCGGTAGCCAGCTAAGGAAGCCGACCTTAGCCACCGGCTCAGCTAGGCTAACGGCTAAGAAATGACCAGCTACATGCGGCTAGGCGCTAAGTGATGGCTTAGCTGTGGCTAAGCCGACTTCAAAGCTCATATATGCGTGTACAGTGTCATATACATTAGAATAACACTGTAAATTAATCCTAGTCCTATGTGTAATTGTTGCCTGGACTTCCTGTACCTGTCTGCCCTTCATCTACTGAGTAATCTTCAACATTGTTTTTGAGCGGCTAAAGGCTTGACAACGAGAATTGCCTTTTCTGGAATGACATATAAATTCAATTTTTATCCAATGTTTATCACTATCAATGCACACTAGACACAGCTGAGACTTGCAATAGCATTTCCATGTAGACTTATGTAGAGCACCCTAGGACTACTCTACAATATAATTGAAGCATAATTAAGGGCAACAGAAGCCTAGCAGATGCTCTACATTTGCCAGCTACAGCCGGCTAGCTCAGCTAGGCTACGGCTCTATAGCCGGTGCATAGCCGGTACTTAGCCTTAGCCGGTTGTCGGCTTGGCTAGGCTCGGAATCGGCTACGGCTACGGCTATAAACGGCTAAAAGCCGTAGCCGCGGCAACACTAGTTCGATCGTCCGCTCAATTGAATTTTCCGAGTATTACACATGCAGATATTCCCTGCAGGTACAATTATGACGCTCGGCTGTCTGAGAGTATGTATGGTATCATATGCCGTCTGAACATTTCCGTGTCTATTATCCACTAGTACAGATTTGAGGATTTGCAGCGTCCTGGGGGGCTTTGGAAGTCTCGACGTCAACAATACATTCAAATACAGACTGAAAAATGAAAGACCAACAACGTTTAATTTAAGCGAAGAGGACATAACAGTGAGAAGAGGGATATCATATCATATACAATCGAGTAAACACCAAATAAAACGAGAGTAAAAAATAACATTCCGCGCAAGCCTCGAGACGAACTAAGTTTTTACATTCCCTGGCCACCTCATCGTCTTACCGTCTTGAACACATATGTCCAAGCATCCCATATATCCATTGCTGGCGGCTTTTTCATCCCACCACCACGGGAAACCAAGAAGGGAGATTGTTGTTCGAAGACAGACATGTCGACATAAGTCGTCGAAACAAACATCCTCAGAAATCCCACATCTTCGGGTATCCCGTCGGCCAATGTGAACTGAAAAGCATCAACGTCTGCTTGTCCATAACCAACTTTCAGCTCAGATGGTCTACTGTCATTACGTCGAGCAGGAAGTGGTGCTGCTATTGTTTCGGCTGGAGGGTGATACCATGACTGATTTACGAGGTAAGCAAAGCACGTAACACTGTACAAACACGAAGACCTCACCTGTATGCTATAGTCAGATGGATCAAAGTATACAAGATACGGAAAGAGATGACGACCAGAATTATTGGTCACACTCAAGCCATAGAACTGATCATGATCTCCGTTGGCTTCGCTGGCGGCGAACACGATGTTTTCACGGTCGACAGCGAGAGGTATGCCAGTGTGTCCGTTAGGTATGTATATTGCTTCCTCCGAAATCTGATCAGGATTGCCCTGCGTCAAGGGATGCAATACGACCTCGATCAGTTGTTTCAGTGGCTGTCCAATGTTGCCTCGAGAGAGGTGGAAATTGAAATGCGAGACGCCTTTGAGGACATCCGACAAGTTTGGTTCGGGTGGGATGTCGTCCAACAACCGAGCGTATTTCCACATAATGGAATCAAATCTCTCATACTGCAAAGTATCACCGCGAGTACGAATCACGAGATCGGCACTTTTTGGTCCAATGTTGCCTCGAGAGAGGTGGAAATTGAAATGCGAGACGCCTTGGAGGACATCCGACAAGTTTGGTTCGGGTGGAATGTCGTCCAACAACCGAGCGTATTTCCACATAATGGAATCAAATCTCTCATACTGCAAAGTATCACCGCGAGTACGAATCACAAGATCGGCACTTTTTGGAGAATTGACGACAGAAAAAATGTGCTCGACGCATTGAACATCATCGCGGGGCGGTTCGATGAATACCTTCAATACGTTCGCGGCCTGGCGCCAGGGTGGCATTAATGCTCCTGCGCCTGGTGGAATGGTAAATTCCATATCAGTGCTCCGTCGACGCAACGTGCACCAATGTGGGAAAACAATGTCAGCTTCGAGAATGCCAATTTCTGAGCTGAGAGATGTGATGCCCCCAAGTGCATGGATAGCGAATGGTGTACCTTGTACCACGCCGTGGATGTCACCTGCATCTGTGCGATATGTCCCGTGGTGGTTGGATAGTTTGAATAACTTCGGACGATTAGCGACTCCGCCGAACAACGCCCGAGCTCTGTTTTTTCCATTGCATTGTGGATGCTGATTCCCCAATGATGGTAACTGATCGATCAACGCGGAATATGTGATTCGGGTCAGATCTTTCTCCTCGTCGAGTAAATTAACCAGGCAATGGGTGAAAGCGCCACGAACCATGCTTTTTGTCGATGCGTTCTCAAGGGCTACCTCATCATGTCGACAAGCGGCAAGAAGGACGTGCGACGACATCGTCACATCCAGGAAGCCTATATGCACATTGGATTCAGCTGTTGGAGACAGACCCCACGCCCAAATGTCCTTATCGAGCTCCTCTGGAAGCGGCGAAGCGCCGCCTACTTCGCGCGCCACCCCTAACATCCGTGTGTTACCACCAGAATGGCATGAATCGCAGATCACGGTCTGATCACGAGCAAAATGTAATCAGGAAGAGACCAGGACGAAACGACAAGTCATACGTACAATATTGTCTCCTTTAGACGAGCACAGCTTGCGCAGTAATCCGCCAATGGTCCGATCAGGGATTCCGAAGATCTCCTTCCCATCACAATCGAATGTTCGTTCGTCATAAGGACAGATGGTCTCGACTTTTTTCTCATCTGCATTCCATCCTTTCGGTGCAGCAGCCCGGCTACCGTGACCAGCGTAAAATACCAATATAGCGTCACCACGCTCGATGTTGTTGTTCGCTATAAGATGATGCTGGAAGCCATTCATGATGGCATTGCGAGTGGCTCTTTCGTCGGCCAGGCAAAGAAAATGAGATGATCGTATGTGAAATTTTCGCGAAAGCAGATCAACCATAGATTGGGCGTCTGCCTTACAGCCTCGCAGATTATGTATTCCGCCGGACTGGTTTGAGCTGGACTGGTATTTATCGATTCCAATTATCAGTCCAAATAAACGGCTACGAGGTTTAAAGCGAAATTTCAGAGTGAAAGGGGTTCCACTTTGCGTTGCGGAAACTTCTCTACTCATTTCTATCAGATTGAAGCGATCAGCTCATCATGAAATGCAAGACAGCCAAGAACAATATATCACCGTCTCCTGTGCAATCCACTTTCTCGAGACTCCCTTCGACTTTCCCCAAAAGAGTCTTGCTGTTCGAAGATTTAATGGCGTAGATGCTGATAGTAAGTTCGTCGTCACGTTTGGCGACACTTTCCGTACAATGTCGGCTGATCAGCTGATGCCTATCATCTGAGAATCAAATAAAGGGTACAATTGAAAAGTATCCTTCCACTCAGGATCTCCTCTGCCGTCAACGATAGGGGTCTCGTGGATCTGCTTTCCGCCGACGGCTACGGTGACATAACTGCCCTGGCTTTGAGACCATATGGGCGTCTTGCAAAGACCAGTGGCATCAATCACTACATATAACAATCGTGAGACTCTAACTCAAAGATTTCGTAGAGATAGTTCTCACCGGTAAGTTCGAATTGACAAAACCCAGGAGCAAGGCTGTATTATGGCATTGAGTGGTTCGATGACATTAGCAATCAAAGTATTGGCTCACGCTGTATGGGTGTCGTCCATTGATATTTTGGGGCTCGTCGAGTGAGGGTGTAGACCAGACATGATGGGATAAGCTGAAGAGGCGCCAAAGTGTTCACAGTCAGAGAGAGAACGGTCCGCTCTTTTATGTGTAGATAACGTATTACCATTGCGAGACCGCAGCATCATGCAGATTAGCACAGCCCAATGGATGAGTTGTCAATGCTATCAATACAGCATCAACAGCGCTCATCTCTATCAAGTGATCCGACTGGCGCTTAGCTTTGCAATACACCGGGTTCTATGGGATGTGTCTGGTTCCTGTACAAAGTCCATCCATAACCAACACATGATGAAAGTAGTCGAGTGATAAAGAGGGCTATGAAGCAGTTGCTGGCTCAACTCGGTCCAACGCTTATGTAAAACAAATTGTTTTTCCGAGAAGACACTGGCATGCATAAGATTAGAGACAAGCTTTCATCCTTCAAGCGCTGACAGACCAATGATAGACACAATATTTTAGACATCTCCATCTTCACGGAAAACTGATCGTCCTGCCAGTGAGGCGGTCGACGAACAAACGAATTGATGGACACCGAGACTAACCACTCCATTAGCAATCACACTAAACAGCCAAAGCACAGACCCCAGCAACCACTACCACCCTTCCTCTTCCCGTTTCCTCGGGCGCTTTGGAGATAGCTAGGCTGGGTGGGCCGACTCTTGCTAGCCGGACGGAATGTGGGCGCCCGGAGAGGTGCGTGTGTTGGTCTGTGTACATCCTGGGAGAACGAGTTGGTAGGAGGGGACCCTAACCCTAGGCGCTGGTCGATCGTCGTCATAGTAAATGACTCTAACACGTACATAGTACAGTTCCCACTAAGTATCACCCGCATAACCACACTACCTTACGAACTCACCAAACACTTCAACCAGTTCCAGTACTTTCGCAGCAAAGATTTTCCGGTGCCGAGTAACGTTCTCCGCAATAAAGTCGTCGTATTCATCTCACCCCATTCCTTATCAAGGTACACAGCGTATGTACACGGCCATGTCTCAAAAAGAACCTCTCCCACCATCCGCAGACGATCTCCTAGCAGACCGAGGCGCAGTTCGCCGTCGCTACCCAATAACACGCCCCTACAAATGGCGTACCTTCCGCCTCCCGTCTTCCTTCTTCGCACGTTTTACTGGTTCTCGACGGCTAGACACCCCATCCGCCTCGTTCTACCGCCTCTACGAATTTTTCGTCATCAGCTGGAACGTACAATTCCGCAATGAGCTCGAGTACTTCTGCACTGCTCACCGGGTCACCCTGATTGGGCAGTCGCCCACCTTCCAGATCCTCGGCGCTATGCGGTTCTTGCAGTTTTAACCCAGTTGATGTGTCAATCATTCAATCACCGCATCAATTTTGGCCTGCCTCGTGACGCACCGGTCATAATACAGGACTTTGAAACGCCCAAAATTAACGAGACTGTGCCTACTTGGGCGGGGCGCGTCGCACAGCTCTCGGGTCCTCTCTATATCCCCGATGCAGATGGCCACGTCTCCGCCGAACAGGGAGCCCAGAATTCAAAGGGATGAAAGTAATAGTTAAAATGCCGCATATCCATTTCATATAATAACTTGTACAAGTGTATAGGCTTATGTCATATCCCTTCTTCCTCCATATCCGCTACCCCTCCTCCCTGTAATATTTTAAAGATCGGAAGATATATTGACTCGTACCAACTGCAACACGGCTCACAACATACCCCGTATTTGATTGATTTATATATATTTTTGCGCATACGCAAGTTCCCTAGTCGATCGATCAACAAATCTCCAGGCCCATGCCCTCAGCTCGTTCGGGTGGACAGGATTATCGTTGAGATAGTTAACTGCGTCGTTCAAATCGTAAGAGCTTGATGAGGGCATAAGTAGTGCCAAGTGGCGGGCCGCGGTACGTGCCGACTCTTGCTAGCCGGACGGAACGTGGGGGCCGGAGAGGTGCGTGCGTTGGTCTATGTACATCCAAGGGGAGACCGATAACTTGAGGATGGATGCCATGCGGAGGAAGGGGACCCTAACCCTAGGCGCTGATCGATCGAGATCGTACGAGAAACAGCTGGAAAAAACTTTCTGAGAGAGGTTTATTGTAAATCAGCCGTGATTTACGAGTGCCTAGGGGCCTTACGGTGCTGGAAATTTATCTCGCCCTTGGGCGGCGGCGGTCCATTATGGCTAGACTCTTTCAGGCTGTCCTTCATATCTCACCTGGCGACCTACAATCAAGAATCCTTTGCTTCTTTGCGTATCTGCTGCGCCCAACCTTATAGATTTCCAGGTTGCCGTTTCCTCGAGTCGTGTGAGATATTACAGTAAGTGATTACCACACGATTACTGCAGTTATCGTACATAGCTAAAATTGCAGCAAAATCCTCACATATTGTCAATCCCTTTGGAGTATATCGAGGAACAAAGGTAACATGCCGGCTTGGATCATGGCTCTTGATAGATCGGCTTCACAGACAGTAAGCAAGAGTTTGACAGAATTGCGGGACAACTCACGGGATATCGCGAATGTTTTAATAACATTAGTCACCGATCCTCGCGTCCCCTCGTTGTCACTCTTGAGGATATCAAAGAGCGGAACTAACACGTTTGTTTGTATCATGACCGCTCGCGAACTCTCTTCACAGATGTCAGGCAAGGCACCACCAAAATGAATGACCACGCACTGTACTGCACTAACGTCTGGAGGAGACCGGCCGCTGATCCTCGCGTCAAATCATTGTCACTCTTCAAGCCATCAACGAGTGAAAAAAAATGCATCGGATTGGATCATAGCTTCTGGAGAACTCGTTTCGCACACGGTCAGCAAGAGCTCGATCAAGTTGAAGGAAAATGCACTGTATTGTGCTAATGCTCGAAGAATAGCGGCTGATCCTTGTGCCCCTTTGTTTTCATTCTTGAGCATATTGATCAATAAAGCCAGTGTGCTAGGCTGGAAATAGTCGTACGCGAATCTTCTTTATAGACACTCGGCCAAGGGAGAGAAGTGATTGACAGAAGATATACCATGTTTCGCAAGCATCAACTGCATTTCCCGCAATTCGATCATTATTGTTCTCGAACAGAGTGACTAATGTGTTAGTTATATTGAGCTAAAGCATTTCCGCTCGTGCTTCATCTGGGAGATCAATTTACCGAGGGAAGGACAAAGCTTAATATGCGCTCACTCTGCTTGGTAAGTGCTAATATAATTCCCGCCGCTGTGCTCTTCATACTCTCTTTGTTACTTTTCAGCATTTTGGCTAGCGATGAAATTATACTGATATCAATATCGAACGCCGAGTCAATATATATATCTGGCCGGAGAAATGACATACCGTATGATATAAGCTTCTCAAGGGTACCGGCTGCAAAGTTCCTGATGTCTGTAGCATTGCTATCATTGGAAATATATTCTGCCAGAGTGGTAACGGCCCTTGGCTCCCGACAGATGGTGTTGCTCCCGGCCTCTACAGTGACAGTATTTGTCTATTAGATAGCACTGCAGAGTTTATGTTAAAAGCTTACCTGACATAGCCATGAAGTCGAGACGCTTGAGGACGTACAGTCGGTCTTCTGAAGTGAGATTGCGATCGGCCAGCCGTTGGATTGCAGAAGAGCCAGCGGTGTGGTCAAAGAGGTCCATTTCCAAATACTGTTCCCAGTCACCAAGACCGGACCCATGCGAAGTCAAAGACGGACCTTTGCCAACCAGTTCTTCCCATTTGGGACTGGATTGGTTACAGATGAACGTCGCCTTTGGTATATATCCCTTCGCTTTGAAAGCAACGGAAGCATGTATCCACCACACAGTGCGCAGTGACTCCTGTGGCTGGCTTGCCCCCAGGATATCAAATTTCCACTCAACGCTGGGCCGTTGAAGATGCAGCCCAGCCATGGCGGCCCTCGTTCTCCATCCAAAGAAGCGGGACACCTTGCAGATCAAGATTGGTATTGAACAAATTCCCCCCACTACTGAAATATAATTATGAGTAGTATGAATGGGTGACAAGACACGGAAATAGGTGTTAAATGAACACGCGCACATCCAAACGAGAACCTGCAAACCAGACCTCCTTGACCCTCAGTGGTCCCTCACTCGTCGTGATTTGTCTACTGTTTCATTCGTCCGATCGTTTGACTGAATGACACATTCGGGAAGAAACTTCACTCTATGTTCATCAAGAGCGAGAGCGTGCCGGAAAATGCAAATGTGGGTATGAGAATCTGCCAGAGGCAAACTTATGCCTCGTAAAATACCGATCGAAGAGACAGTATCCCTTTCAGATGAAATTTCTGGATAATAATTTAAGTACAGTCATTTCACGACGAGATTCGGGAGACGTACCATACGCCAACAAAATGGACACAAACTTTTGCCCTGGCAAACGTCCTCTTGAAAAGAGCAGCGGCATCTGTCCTTTTGGAACGTTTACTTAAGCCAGCATATAACTCGTAGGCACTGTCAAAGAAAGTGCGAGGAGCGTTGATGACTGATGGCCAAAGTACTGTACATACAATGGTATCTGAGCGTCGTTTCCCTTGCGAAGAAGGCCAACCTACAATGGGTGATTAGCATGTCACGGTCACTCTGCTGTGCTAAGCTACGAAATTGCCCGAGCCTACCTGCTCTATCATCCCTGCCAGCGCACTTACCTGGTACGCTCCTCTAGAAAAGCCTAACGGAACATTTCGCTCATGATTGCGATCACATCCGAGAAGTACATTTTGCCTACCGAACATGAAAATGCGACCATTGTCCTTGTATTCACTACATAGCCAACGATATGCCCCTTTGATGACTTTTTCAAAATTCCTATCGCCGGACATGAGACGGGTTGTGCCATGTAATGGCAAAACATGCACCAGGCGATGGCCAAGTCGATCTTGTTGTCGACGATCTGTTTGAGGTAGGTCCAGGAACGCCAAGACGGTGTTGCGTAGGTGCCGATCCCACTGTCATAGTACGTGAGCTGATCGTCATTGCTGGCTAGACGACTATAAAGCTCGATTATGTTTGTGTTCTGAGAATAGATGATCAATGGATAGACCATGTGAATGTTTGATGAGCCACCTTCTCTCCGTATTGGTTGGTCCGACGTCCCATCAATGCATATAACTAAATTGCGGTTTTTTTGATTATCCGTTATTTAAGGTCGCGCAGAGACAAGCTTCTGGAAACTTGCTTCAAGTGTCGCTGGGATGAGTCTGTGAATAGATGTAACGCTCAAATTGCTGTTGGCTCACGGGGTACCGTTTAAAGAGATTTCGGAAGTCATCGATGCAAACGATAGACAAGCCGTCGACGGATAGTATATACGGTCGTTGAGCTGTATCAGCTCCGTTTTCATGATAGTCTTGATGGCGGAGCTAGTGGGTACCCAATAGAGCCCGATCAGACCTCAAAATCCCAGATAACGTACACATATACCCGTTCGCGAACTGGTGTGTAGGTGGCCGGACTCAGTCTGGAGACTCCGAGAATGCTCGGTCGTGCGGAAAGCAGGCAGCGACGATGGAATGAGTGAGTATCTGACACGAAACCGAACATGCTATCTACGGAAACAACCAAACACAACCAAACAGTGCGTGCCTCCATAGCCTCCGAGCCACTACTACACCGGGATGTGTACAAGGATATACTTCGTGCTGTCGAAGATCTTGCAACTTGTCCGTATACCAACAAAGCGTTCTCGGAACTGCTGATCGAGATACAGGCTGCTGTGAGTTCAGTCGTGGCATGCTATTTGGGGACGATTTGCTGATCTCCGTTTTAGATTGATCGTTTGAACTTGGAGGGATATGCCAACCTCGAGCACTGGGTAGCCAAGCTCGACACGGGAGTCACACTGTACCGTGTTCGCTCTCAGTCTCACTGCAGTACTAGCGGCTATGGTCGCCTCACCTGCTCCTTCTCCTATTCTAGCGTGGTCGCCAGAGCCAGAAGTATTGTTATTAAATTATTATCTTCTAGAAACCAGCCAGCATTAAGTATACTTCTTTCAACATTCGAGAACGAAGGAGATCTAGCACAACGTTAATTATACTCTTATGCATTCCATCTTCATTGCCAAGCAGGCCCTCCTCGTGCATTACTCCAGCCAGTACAATTCCACAAACACTAATTCCGAGGTTTCTCCACTATCACTACTTCCGGTAAAGGTTGCCATAAAAGAGCGTCGTAGATCATCTGGTAACTGTCAGCCTGTTCACTAAGGTTGCCATATTGCCACACGAACATAGTGGTTTTATGAATTGAATTTGACAAATATAGTTCCGTCTATGTAGATACGTTTGCTGCAGCTGAACCTACAAGACGGTACTTTCCGCCAAATGAATAGCGAAAGGTTACGCCCGCTTCCTACTGGTCAATAAACGGCAGCATATTAGGTTGACATACAGTGCCTGCCTTCGGCAAAACCCCATGTGCAAAATAAGCACGTAGGGCTAGTGCGGTGCAGTTCGACGGTGCAGAGGATGCAGTATGACCATAAGAGTTCTGAACCAGTAACCCAGAACCTGGATATCTTTTTTGCACCGCCTGTGCATTATCCAATGGAGTCACAGGGTCAAACGCAGCCGAGACGAATAATATAGGAAATGACGTATTCCCGGAGAATGGCCCTGTATACCGTGACTTGGCTCGAATCTTCCACTCTGCGCACTGCAGACGTGTTCTCCCCCAGAATGGGGCGGCAACGGCCGATTTTCTGCTTAGCTTTTCGAGGTAGGTTTCGTATTCTGCTGGGGTATCGAGGACCGGATCGCCATCGGAACAATCGATTGCCTGCGAGTCCTGAGTCTGACGGAGCCACGGGGATGGATCGTTACAGTTGCATTTGTATGAAACGAAGTTGTCGACGAATTGGCCAAGAACGGTCTGGTTATTGTTTTCGACCGCGACGAGAACATCTGCCAGCATTGGAAATAGAGAGACTGGAGTATAGATCGAGGTAAGTAGTAAATTCTCGAGAATGGCTGTGGTGACCACCGCGGGGCCTTGAGAAGCGAAAGGTACGGAAAATGGAGTCAGGTCGTGAATAATGTGGTCGACACGAGCTTTGATTTGGTCAACGGTGGACTCGTAAAGCGGACAACTTGATGGTCCACCTTGATGGCAGAACGAGTAGAAAGATGCGATGACGGCGTCGGTGGAATCGAGGTTACTGTTCCAGAGGGTGGCGCGATAGTTGGTAGCATCGTACACTCCGTCTACCATTAAGCGACCGACTTTATCTGGGTACATCGCAGCAAAATATTGACCAAGGACGGAGCTGAAGCTCTGTTTGCAAAATGAATCAGCTTATATCTTGAATTAAAATAACTGTCACCTACGAAGCCGGCGAATTGAAGTTTTTCCTGTCCGAGTTTTTCGACAATTCGCAACACATCGGTAGCAACGCTCGCGGTGTCCATAAATCTTCCTAATCCCCACTCCTCTGCTGTCCCATTCAGGTCCTCTTTCCCATTGCCTCCTAAAGCACCCAAGCAGCGCTCGCCTACGACGTTCTCGCGAGCTCTAGCGAAGGGTATAGATCCATCTGAAACATTCAAAGACGTGACGTCCCGTAGGTTCCAGACTGCCAGCTGCGAGTCTGAATCAAAACAGAGAGCTAGCGGAGTCGTTGCGCCAGTACCTCGACGGTCAAATGCAAGAATGTCGAAGTTTGGGCCGAGGACGGAAGCAATCATGTCGCCCGTGGTCTGTATGAAGTCTGTCCCAGATCCACCAGATCCTGGGCTGACAATAATGGTACCTGTCGATATAAAGTATTAGAGCTTGGATCTACCAATACAGCCAACAACAAATACCTTTGTAGTCCGTTGTATTGGTTGCTGGCTTCATCTGGAGAGCGATTTGAGTCTTAGGACCTTCAGGACTTGCATGATCCAGCGGAAGGTTTAGCCTGGCACATTTCTGATCGCCAAAGCAATCTGTCCATGTGATATTATCGGAGGGTTGGAGCTGTAGGTGACTAAAGTAAGTTCCTATAACCTCAGAACGTATTGGCGCAACGTACCATATACCAATCGAAGGCTTCAGAAGCTGAACGCGAATATGGTTGACTGTGAGTTTCGAGCCGATTCAACGAGCTTTGAACTACCCCATAGGCCAGTTGTCCAACTGACGCAGTCAGTAAGCAGAACGAAGTAAACTTTCGAAGTAGCATCCACATTGTATTTGGCTTTTGATTCGATATCTGCCCTGTGCTGATGTATAGGAGTCGGAGGATGGTTGTCTCGTCGATACCTTGCACTTATAAATGTACTTCCGGTCATATAGACTGCACCGCCGGTAGATGACAGCGCAGTAGCATTGATCGAGATGGGATTGCGAAGTGGCCGTGGGTCCATTGAAGAAATTCAATCGCTCATCAAATGTTTACATTCTGCAGGCGGAAGTCCATGCGGCGATGTTATGTACATAAATTCAATAACGGACCTTGTTGCGTCTAGAAACGAAGGCCTCTTTCGAAGAGCTAGCCTGCGGCAATTGATGATCTTCATCGTTGAAGGCACACAGGACCGTGACTGCGGCGCCAAACTGCGCTCTCGAGTTAACTGCGCGGTATAGTTATACAGTTGCAATACTATAGCTGCGAGCCTTGGGAAACCGAAGTTCGAGGAGGCAAGGGTTTATGTCGGGGAATCCCGCAGCACGTGATTTATGTAGGTACGTACTATAGACTGCGGTACTGAGTACTACATATGCGGAGTCCTCGTTACATCAACCTCTACAATTATCCCCAGTTTCCCATCCAGACGTCCTACGAATACACAGCGCTTCTCGACCTGTATAAATTTCCACCTTGCTGCCCCTCCGTCTCCCCAATAAACCCACAAATCTTGCCGTCGACCGCCCTCTTGGTGCCAGAGCTCTTCACAACTCCATCTACATCATAAAATCCATCCAGGTTGGAGATTTCCTTCAATACCTTTTCATAGCTCCCCAAAAATGGGTGTGCACGAATGTCTCCGCTCTTTGAGGTGATCAAACCATGACCAAGCGTAACACACCACACGCCTCCGATAGAAACACTATGTGCATCGGCATCATTCGCATCATTCGACACCAGCAGGATGGAGTATACTGCATCGCAAGTACGAGTCTGCGGAGCCACAATGTCGACAGGGAATACCCACTTGTCTTGTTGTGCACGAATCGGATGCCACGGCGTGATTTCCAGCCCATCTCCAATGCGGCACAAGTGCTCTTCTCCGGAAGGACTGGCGGTTCGCACAACTGCAGCTACCTTCCTGAGTCCCTTGAGAGTCATTACTTCCATCCCACGCTTCAATTGTTCCACCCTCACTTGCGTACCGCCAATGCTCGTCAGCAAACAGTGCGCCGAGAAGCATGGGCCTACGGGACTGCGGTATGCTGCCATTGACGACAGATGATGAGGACCACCATTACCTTGTGGCCTACCGGGGCCAGAATATGAAAACGGAACGGATGGCGTTGGGGGAGGGAGAGCGTCAAATGCGGCATCGAGATGATCACGCTCCTCTACGAACACAGGAGAGTCACGTCCATATACCTGCAACCCCGGATCTCTAAAATTCCCGCACTGCTGGCGCTGATGCGCACGTGCAAGAGAAGGGAAGTAGTGTCGTCCCCAGCGACCGAAGTTCACAGGCCGTAGAGCGAGGAGACCTTCCCCTGATGCATCTTGAGCCACGGCGAGAGCATCTGCGTGGTTCGCGAGAACTGGGGAAACTGTGATTCTCCTTTGCAGTAATTCCAGAGCGTTGATTGATGCTGAAAGATTCGTGGCTTTCGTTGCGAATAGAATTTCAACAAGATCGAGGCGTGCCGTGTGATAACCTATACCAGCTTGATCGGGCGTGGCAGTATTGTCGAGAATGACAGTGTCAGAGTTCACGTCATGAGCAGAATTGAAAGGTCGGTATCTTGCTGTTGCAGCTATTGTAGTCGGTATTGTGCCAAAACTAAGGATGTAATGCCTCGATTGGCCAAACTGGATATCTCCCGCATCAATTTGGACTCCCCAGCTCGCCTTAATGACCGGAAGCCCCCCACTGACTCTAACATCTGTACCATCCGGAACTTCAACATCCACTTTTGCGCGAGGTGCATAGGTTGAATATGCGTTTGCGACTGCATGAACAAATACGGTGCCAACCATGCCTGAATCGGGAATGAATCCGTACCCTCCACCTCCGACCTGGGCGATCTCGAGCAGGAGCGGTGTATCAAGAGAATACCCAAAGCCAAATGTGCTGATACTGAATGGCTGTGTGGTGGAATGTGCATCGAGATAGGACTTGAGCATAGGAATGTGCCCTCTAGGTGGATGGACATTGGGCATGCCATCAGTAAGAATAAAAAGGGTCGAGATGTGATGGGAGGGAGCAACGTCTTCACAGCTATTTTTCGTAAAATCCTCATTAAGGAGGTTCATACCAGCCTTCAGGCCATCCCACAGGTTTGTAGACCCGTGTGGATTCAAATGGTCGATGGCTCCGAGAACCGTTTTCTTGCCAGATGATGTCATATTCGTGAGACCCACGACGATCTGGATTACCTATATAAGAGTGATGGAATGCAGAGTGACTATTTCAAACATACCTCGGCTCTATCGCTGAATGTAACAAGTGCGATACGGTCATCTTGACCAAACGTCAGCTTGTGCAAGGTCGGAATACAAGTTGATATAATATCCTTACCTTCCTTCATGGTCGCGATGATAGTCCTGAGTGAATGTTTGACCACATCCAGCACACTGAGCCCTGTTCTCTCGACTTGTCCACCTTTCGCAGGATCTACAGGGATCGGGGCCTCTGAGCTCATCGAGCCAGATACATCAATAACACAGCAGATATTCAACGCAGCACGGTTTGTGGTGGAACTATGGTACAAGCTGGTTGGTTGCTTGGGCGGAGTCAGGGTAATGAGGAGTTTATTGGACTCGGGATCTGCAGAGAGGGCGATAGCGACCGAGGGATCAGTTTGCTCTACGGAGGTTGACATAGATGAAGTCGAGATTGTTGATGCTTTGATCTGCATGGTGGTTGGGGAATAAGATGGCTGTAAGGCACAACTAAGTCACATTAATCGTCACCCACTGGTATCCTGTGGATTGCTGTGCACGTCATTGCGGATAGACGCGCAAGGACCTGCGTATATGGATCATGGCTGCGAAAGTTCAAGGATACCAACGCTATGGTACCATCGATAGCTAATTTGCAGTTGACAAATAAGTTGGCTGTACCGACGTGAACTAGGCTTGCTGGCTCGGTAATGGTGTTTGTGGGTCAAATAATAAAAAGAAAGTAATTCCCAAAAAGGAAGTGAGAGTGCTGAGGTATCAAATTTATTAAATTTCCCTTATCTTCTGTGTGATTTTAGCTTAGTGGTTTGTGAACTATTTTTTGCTTTCGGCTGACCGGCCGATGTTCCAGCAGGTTCTGGGTTCTAATCCTGCGAGTGGCAATTTGTTTTTACCCAGTATTTGGCCATTTTGAAGACAATTTTTTTGCAGCCTCCGGCACCAAACTACCCTACAAAGTCAGAATCAACCTAGATCTATATTTTTTTACCCCTTCAAAAGACCAATATATTTTATTTTGAGATAACAAGCACACTTTGCTACAATGTGGCTGTTCTGATTGGTATGAGTTCAGATGGCCATATCTGAGTGCAGTAGTAATTTTAAATATGGCTTCCACCTGATTCCTAAAATTTGAGGGGTAGTACATGAAATATATGGATTCCCATTAGTAGACAAACAGGGGTGTTACCAGAATCCAAGGTTATCCTATGGTCTGTTGGTTGGGACTCAGGAGGCTCACTGCACCTGATCACATAACAGCATTGACTTTCTGCAAGATGTCAGAAATATTTCAAAGGCAGGGTTACTTCTGGACTCAAGAATAAATGCACCATGGGCAGCAGGCATATAATTGACCATGCATCAACTCACATAGCCTGGAAGAGGCTCTAAAATTAAATACAAAATTATTTATGTAAACCATTACACCAGAATGTATATATGTTGAGTGGGAACAGGTTGCAAATAGGCCATACAATGAGGATTTACAGAGTGGGTGCCACAGCTGCTACCACAAATGGTCGCGGGAACTCATTACCGAAACAAGGTAGCAGTTGCTACCTATTTCCTAATTGAGGTAGCAGCTGCTACCTCCCACAACCACGCTTATCGCGCCGGCTTGCTTGGCTCACCGGCCGGCTTACGTAAGTTGAACAGGCATCTCATCGATCTCATGGACGTCACGCCCGCTCTATTGCGGCACAATTTCAGTTATGCATTGCGATGGCTAACCAAAATGACCCTTTTGTTTCGCAGATGATCCAAGCGATTTCCTCTCTTAACCTCTCTCCCGAACAGCTTCAAGATGCTCTACACAGTCCCGAAAGCATGATTGAATTGATGGGGCGTCCATCAGCCCAACCAACCAGAGATCTTGGATATGCAGGATCAAATGAAAACAGTTTCAAGCAGGAGCTTGACACAGCAGAGGCCCGATGGCGAGAGGAAGCTCGGCTTCCGCCACAGAAGCCTCGGGCCACCAAACGCATCGATTTGGAGATGATAAACAGGGATGTATCTCAGGAGATGTCGAGCGAAAAATTTATGTTTCTGAAGACATTCGTCGGCAATAAAAAGTCTTTCTCGACCATTCCCATCTCGCAACTTAAATTTGGTACGTTGTCTTATCCGGGTCCAGTAGGTATTAATAGACTGATTTGGCTATTAGTCTCTATTCGCGACATGCTTGCTCGTCAAGTACACAAGGTATGTGTTATGGTAGTGGGTTGTCATTGTCTACTGATGAATCTCATACTTTACGTAGAGGCAGTGCCTTATTTGCCGCACAATCTTCAAACCTGGCAAGTCGCCCGGACCTTTGACAAATAGCAATACTGGAATCTGATACTTGTCTATAGTTCGACGGGTTGCAGTTGAGCTCAGCATCGAAGACACAAATGGAGATGTTGTCTTGCTGACTCTATACAATCTCCCGGGACTCTTCCTCGCTAACCATGAAGTCCTCGAAGCCCATTTTCCGATTGGGACAGTGCTGGCTATCCGTGAACCCTGGATGAAATTTCCAAGCGCAGGGTCTCAACAGAATAGCATAATCAGGGTCGACTCTCCCTCTGATATCCTCATCCTCGAGCCTTCCAATCCTATCATTCAAGACATTAGATGGAAGACTACTCCCACGATTTATCGTCACAAATTCACGACTGCAGAAGAATGGAAGGGTCAGGGCAACAAGTATTTTGAAGGTGGTCTGTTTGTTCCGGCGGCCCTTGCTTGGTCTCGCGGTCTCGAATTGAATCCATCCTTGCACGCTTTGCGTCTCAATCGGTCACAGGCGTACATAAAACTTGAATGGTTTTCTGCGGCACTGGCAGATGCAGTTCATGTATTGGAGGCGGGAACGTCTGTCGTATCAAATACTACGAAGGCCTCATACCGAGCAGCCTCAGCTGAGTATGGACTTGAGCGGTATGGTGATGCATTGGCACGTTTGGACACACTTGACGAAGATGATGCCATCAGCGTGTTAAAAGCTCGTTGTCGTGGGCGTATTCATGAGACTAGAACAGGAGACTATGAATGGATCACCATGTTTCATGCCGGACAACTTACAGTGCCTCACCTGGATGTTGCACAATTTGTTAACCCCGCAGTCAACGTTGCTGTAATCCCAACTCGGGGTGGCGGGAGAGGCATTCGATCGATGCGTGATATCAAAACTGGAGACCTTCTTGTGAGCTGTCGCATCGTAATTCATTTTAAAAATGACTAATATTTGCATTTATCAGGTTGTTGCCAAACCCTTGGCTTCTGTGTTCCCATCTGAGCTGCCAAAGAACGTTGTTGTTTTCGGGACGAATTTTTCGACACGAAGGTCCGATAAAACGACAGCTATAGCTCTGATCACGCGCGTTATCACTAGGATGCACGGCTGCCCCGAAGAGAGCGATATGATATATCATTTGTACTGCGGTTCAACTTTTCCACCCCCTCCTCCCTCCTATCCTCCTCAAATATCAGAAAACGCCGTGCCCATTACCCCCTTATCCTGGAAAGGCGATCTAGATGTAGCGATGATTGATGGTGTTGTCTCCTACAACGCGTTTTCCCCTAATTGTGTGAAAACGGTCAGCCCAGATACCCTGAAGTCTGGTGACCAAAGTCCTGAAATGGAAACACCAAGCGCAATTTACGGCCTTCCCTCTTTGTTCAATCATTCTTGTCATCCCAATGCCGTCTGGCGTTGCTTTGGTGACGTTATGGTTATTCGTGCGCGTGAGACGATACCTCGAGGATCGAAGATCACGCTCGCATATACATTGGGAGACACCTACGTCGCACGAGATGAAAAGCTCAAGTCAATACTCCAAGCAAAGTGTGATTGTGCCCTTTGCAGTTCGGATCGTGCCGATGGGGAAGAAGCCTGTAGACGGCGGGAACAGTTGGTCGAAGAGCTGCTAGCCGTTAAACGGGAAAGTAATGAACGCAAGGGTACAGTGATGGTCGAGCACACAGTTATCGAGGCCCATGTGCAGAGCCTCGCGTCGACATACCGTTCCAATTGCAAGCTTCCCCGTCCAGCACTATATAGAGCACATTCTGATGCTATGCAATCCTTAGAATTGGAGGCAAGTCGGAAAAATCGGCTAGATTTGTTGAGACTATCAATTCAGCAGGGTTTCAAGGCCTTAGAAGCGGCGGGTTTTATTGGGATAGATTCGACGTTGGTCGGAGGAAAGGCTTCCCGCCATGCATTACCGTTGAGCAAGGAGCGCCTCGCAACATGCTCGGTGGACATTGATACCTGTGCTTTACTCATGGCTCATCTGTCAACATCCTTTGTTGGTTTATCGCAAGTAATTCGTGCCGAAAGGTGGTTACGCGCAGCTTGGTGGGGTGAGAAAATACCTCTTCGTCTCACAAATAAATTTTGCTCAGCCTTATGATTTTTGTCATTTAGTCCATGACGCCAGTTTTGGTGGAGGTCAAGCACTGTTCAACATTAGACTGGGCAGTTTCTTAAACAAGATGCCTGTACCGTCAATTCAGTATCGGTGGAACTAATTCAATATCTACACACTCTTCTAGTCTTTTTCTAATAGCGTGGATGGTGCAGTCGCCAGATTTATTTCTTCCCGCTTTAACATTCATTTTGGGATCTACGGTCACTGGAAAGAACATTGACCGAACTGAAAAAACGACCGTCTATCACAGAAAAAAAGAAATGGAACAGTCTTTGCAAACTGGAGAACTTCTAGATGAGGCGGGAGTGACTCATCGTTGCCCCCAATCCTGAGAGTCACCAACTCGTAAACCGATCAGTGAGTGTCAAAATAACCTCCGAGCAAGCTTAGGCATTGCGTGGTAGTGTAAGTCTATATCGCCTTGTCCTCCTAGCGCGATGTAGATTCCAGAGCTTTTGGTGACTTGTTCAGTCAAATCCTGGATTTCATGACAAATTATGGCACCTCGAACCTACCGGAATGGTCTCACTCACGCCAACTGATAGAGTTCGGCTTCAGAACATGGCCTGCAAGTGCACGATCAACCCATCTATAGCTGAACAAACAGATCTCCGTTCTTCTCTAGTTTTCTCGACTAGCGCGTGGATCGGTAATAACCGATTTGGATTTCTAGGTATCCAGAACGGCCACACGCACGAGATTTCATGCAGAAACTTCACCACTTTTCTCTCTACCCTCTAGGCTGTCCATCCAAAGGCGTCTCGAAGTCGCTGCAATGTCTCCACACTCGCGTCTCTTCAATAACGTAAACCGCACCCCACTATTATTCTTTCCATCTTCAACAAGATTCCCAAGCTGTTCCATCATACAATCGTCCGACAAGCGTGCGGATGCGAACTTTCCTGACACTGGCGTAGGTACACCAGGCTGAACGACGATATGTCGTATATTCGAGGGTAACTTGGCGTTGAACAACGCTTGCCGCGAGTCAACTCGCGTCAAGGCTTCTGCCAACTCCGCTGCAAATGCCGCCGCCCTCGACAAGCCTGAAATACGTAAATGGGTGAGCTCGGGACATGCTACGTCCAGGCTGCCCATTTGGAGTAGTCCATGAGGGTTCCTGTTCCCATTGAGATGAAGATAACGGAGTCGAGGCATAGCATTTGGGATATGCGGAAATGGGTAGTAGCCGACAACTGTCAGCTCACGAAGGTGTGGATAGTGCAGGCCGAATAAAAAGGCGAGGAGGGAGGTGCTCGTTCTCGGGTCGTCGCAATGAAGGGTCAGTTTCTCGACGGATGAGCACACAAGACCTAGAAGTAGGGTAATGTGGGGAGCACTGCGTTGTATAGGGACTCCCTGCTCGTCGTCTTTGCCGCCGTCAGAAATGAAGATATTGCGAACACGGCGCAAATGTGGAAGGGGGTTCACCAAGCGACGTTCTAGCCCGGATATCTGGATTTGGCCCGAGACAGCGATAGACTGGTAGCGATATGGATGGACGACTTCACGAAAGTACTTTGAAACTAGCCCGAGAGAACGAGCTGTGTATCCGCCGTCAGTGCAAGCCAATTCGCATATGTACGAATGGATTTCGACCGGGAAAACGTCCATAGGAATTGGGCACTGGAGGAGGAGGACTTGTCCCCCCCGATCATTGGTGAAGACCGTGTCATTTTGGACTGGCAGAGTTCCGCAATATGGCGAGGTGATTGCGACATACGAAAAGGGGAATACCCGTTTTTGGATACGGTGGCGCATTCATGTTGTTGGTTGAACCAGATGGTTAGAGATGGTTACGACGATAATACCAAAACTTGTCATGACAGACAGGTAGAACTCTCCCTTATGCCGGTAGAAGTTCAAAGTACGCCGGTGGACGGGACGGTGTATGTATGACCAACTCTCTCGGAGGTTTTGCGCATTTGGAACAGAAGCAGTGATCCGGTTTTTCTCTACCCTTGAGAAGATGTACATACTACGTATTAGTCATATTCTCTACCGCAGCGAGCTTCAGGGACGTCGCCAACCGCCCAAACGTTGATTGCCGACTGTTCCTCCCTGGCAATCATCCGCCATAGTATGTGCCTGCAACGAACCATACTATGATACGACCATCCTGAAGGACGAAATGCCACGGAACGTTCATCCGGGAGCCTTTACATCCAAGTTCTCCAACAAGTAGAAACCCAAGTACAATATCATTTCAACCAGGATAATTCATCTCAGCACAAAGTAATGAGTATCGAGAAATGGAAGCAGTGCACTCCATTGGACAAGATGTCCAGATGCAATGATACACTGCAAGTTTAAGCAGGGAGATTTAAACAACGGACGAATATGCCAGTGCCTATGTAACGGGCACAGTAAGGGATAATAGGAGTGCTTCCTGGTCAGCCTTGTGTAGACGTGTTTCCCACAGAGTTCATTGATCTCACCGTCAGAGTGCGGCTCCCTGGAAATATAGTCATAGGAGTCGTTCGAAAAAATTGGCATAGTGATTGATATTTGTAGTAAACTTGATTGAATTGTTCCTAAGACCTTGCTCCTCGGATCCAGTTGCGTGATCTAATTTTTACCATGAAATCCTTGTTAATTAACGAGAGGAAAACAGGTATAGTTGATACAACAACAACTTTAAAGATGCAGCTGATTCAAAAAAGGAGATGTACCCATAATAATTATAATTATAATGCTACGGAAAATACCAATCCTTCTGCCATTGTCTTATGCCACAGCCGCAAATAGATTTTTCTATGGTTATTTTCAGCTTTCCATTCAATTTCAATTTCTTGTTAGTCTCTATCATGTATGTTTCGGTTTAGGTTCACATTTTTCATGGTTTATATTAATTTCGGGGTAATGTCACCGGTAAATTAAGTAGTGCAGACGCCGCAAGCGCAAACCACAAGGTTTTCCAAGGGGCCTGGCTTTAGAATCATTAAATGGGTCAGGAAATTTAGATTGATCTGCTTTGTCAAGTTAGCTGCGTGCTCACGTAGGTGGTGGCTGGCTTGACCATCTATGCTGACGTGCAGCCTTGCGGGTCAAACTGAGTTCCATGTGTGAAGAATTGATATATTCTGTCCGAGCATCGGCCTACTTCGTGGTGCAAGTTATTCTCTTTATCTAATACACGCTGGGTTCATATCTCTGCAAGCGGTCGCACAATGTGGCTGTGTGAGTTGATGTTCAAATGAGGGCGAACTTGGCTTGATTAGGCAAACTTCGAAATCGTCTTGGCATCCCATCATTGAACCATCATGCGGCGAACACTCGTGCTGGCTCAATCGCTCTAGCACTTATCTTGTGAAACGACATGCGGCGCAGAGTCGTCCACGCTGTCTAGCTTCTTGAGCCACGGGGAGGTCCCAAGTTCGGACAGCAGCCGACATGGCTGTCTGACTGCTGTCATCAATGACTATGATAGCACCTGATTTTTGTCCCAGATGTCTCTTTACCTTAAGGTATAAAGGAGATGCAGAACTGACTGTAGGAAAGCAGGTCCACCCTCTATTCTGTCGCCCTCTCTCAATCGGTTTTAGTCATCGATATGTACGGTCTGGCTCAAATTGCTCTGGCTTTGGCCACCCTCTTGTCAACGACAGCCGCATCTCCGATAGACAGTATCGGAAATTTTTCTGTCGTACAGAAACTCAATACCCAGTTCGTGCGTAACGGCCCCGCCGCCTATGCCAGAGGCTTCAAGAAGTACAATAAGCCAATGCCCCACGATTTGGCTGTTGCAACTAGTAATGACGGTAGCGTCAATGCGAGCCCGGAAGATGCATACGACTCAGAGTATCTTTGCCCTGTTTCTATCGACGGGCAGACTCTGGATCTTGACTTTGATACTGGCTCGGCAGACCTGTGAGTGAGGCTTGATTTGAATTCATCAATATATAGCCAACACCGACATTGGCACAGATGGGTGTTCTCCACGAGTCTTCCGTCCTCCGAGCAAAATGGCCATACTGTTTTCAATCCCTCAAAGTCGAAGAATTGGAAGGCTCTCAGCGGCTATAAATGGAATATCACATACGGTGACGGCAGCGGTGCTTCTGGGACTGTAGGTACCGACGTTGTCACAGTTGGTGGAACGTCGGTTAGTGGCCAAGCCGTTGAGATTGCCACCCAAGTCTCTTCTTCATTTGTATCTGACACGGCCAATAATGGTCTGTTGGGCCTGGCTTTCAGCAGCATTAACACGGGTAAAATTCTCCGTCCGTTCTCATTTGTCAAATATGCTAATAAATCAAACAGTGACACCTAACGCTCAGAACACATTTTTCGACACGGCGAAGTCGAGTCTCAGCTCCCCGATCTTCACTGCCGACTTGAAGTATCACGCCCCAGGCATGTTACACTTTTTTAAAAATGTCTACGATCTGCATTGCTGAACGACACTCACCAGGCACTTATGACTTCGGTACCATCGATTCGTCCAAATACACGGGTACAATCACCTACATCGACGTTGATACTGATAACGGCTTTTGGGAGTTCACGGGATCCGGCTATGCTGTCGGTAGTGGTTCATTCATATCATCTAGCATTGATGCCATGTATGTTTGCGACTCTAACCACCTACACGTGCATGATAGCCTGTTTCTTACTTGCATATATCACCAGTGCTGACACCGGAACGACGCTTATCTACGTTCCTGACGCAGTCGTTACGGCGTATTATAAGCAGGTTTCTGGAGCCTCATAGTACGCTACATTTTCTATTTGATTGTGAGCAGAACAAAGAACTAACACTGGACCACTAGCGACTCCTCCCAAGGCGGCTACACATTTCCCTGCTCGGCTACTCTTCCCAACCTCATTCTTGGTATCGGTTCTTATCACGCTGTCGTCCCTGGCCAATATATCAATTACACCCCGGCCAGCGGCTCCAAGTGCTTTGGTGGCGTCCAATCCGACTCTGGCATTGGCTTTTCCATTTACGGTGATGTCTTCCTCAAAAGCCAATTCGTTATCTTCGACGGCTCCAGCACCCCACGTTTGGGTTTTGCTGCCAAGTAAACGTAGCGGATTGACCATGCGAGGCTTTTGTATCGGGCAACGGGCAATAGGATTATTTAACTGAGCAATGCGTTTGTATGTATATTGTATGTTTACCTCATTTGGGTCATCATTCTCGAACCTCGTCTCGAAATCATCCGGTGTTCATTTAGCAGAACGTATGACACACCACATGAGCACTCTAGTTGGTGTATCGATGATATGGATAAAGCAACACTGAATCACTCGACAAGATGCATAAGTACCTCGCGAAATATGATGAGGGAAAAGGCACATCGCAGATATAATCGTTTTAAGTTGTCACTATGGGAACAAATAGGAAGTCGTTACGTAGCACCGTTTAAGGTGCCTTTACTTAAGTAAAGCACGATTTCCATGTGTAATCACTTTCCATCTGACTTCTCATGGCATCCAATACCATCCGATGTCATTTTTTATTTAAATGGATATTGAATTTGATTACGTACGTACACTGTTCTACCGAATTGCAAATTGTTAGGGAAAGGCAACAGCTGCTTCGCACAATTGCAATATGAGTGGTTAGCAAATGAGCCCCACGTCATTGGCGCGTTTAGTCCATGCAATTTGCCGCGCAAAGTCTTACGCTGTTGTCTTACGTCATCTGCATGAGAGAATGGAGAACAGATCAAAGGGACCCCTGGATGCCCAGTATGAATCGTTTAAATTTTTGGTAAAAGTCTAAACTTCCTCCCCTACCAAGATTGTTTAATTGTTTCGAATATTTTCCTGATGACCACACTACCAAATTCCACACATATTAATTATATATCAGCCTGATGTCGCAGATACTTATGGGATTATCTGGGGTCCTGCGCAATTAGTTATGATTAACATCCGAAGCCAAAACACGCATCTTTATACCTTCACACCCCGGGCCGCTTTCGTCTAGATTGTTAACCTGTTTATTGCCTGCTTAGGTCCATAAGGATAATCAAGGGGCAATGTTTCTCACGATTGATGCCTCGATCGTTGCCTCGATCACCTCATGTGTCTGGGACCCGAGGCCCATCGCATTTAACGCCGCTCTATGAACGCTTTCTCTATGCCTGATGTAAACGGCCACCGTGACCACAATGGAATACGCTATGTCTAACCCTTAGGATTCTGCACATCCGGTCACGTCAGCACAAAGGTTTATCTGTCTTCATTTGCGGCTTCTGGGTACTCAAATCTCGTGGGACACCATTTATCTACGTATCAAACTCTGATGGCTCTCAGGCTCATTCTATGGAAGCACATCACCTGTACAATACCGTGCGAGGCATCCGGACGCAAAAGGAGGGTGTGTGTCTTTCCATTTCGCTCCATCCAGAGAAAGCTGTGTGCCCCATTGGGTGGCACGTCGAATCGGGGAGGCGGATCTTGTCGAGGGTTGTGTACGTCACGCAGAGCAATATCTTTAAATGGGCCTGAAGTCAAGACCATTCTTGCAACACCCCTTGCTTCAATATCTCTCACCGCCATCAATACTCATAATGCGCCTATTATTGGTCGCTTCTGCCTTGACACTGGCCGCTATATCCGCTGCTGGAAGTACTATAGTATGTTTAATTTACTTCAATTGTGAGACGATGTCTTTATGTGTGTTATGGAGATCCAAGTGGGCGGGAGCACGACGGCCACCGGAGGACCCGCCCAGTTTATTCCTCCCTCCGTCAACGCCTCAAAAGGATCTGTGGTTACATTTAGGTTTTCTGGAGTGTAAGTTTTTTTACAGCCGTTTCCACCGCAGGCTTATATGTCTCCATAGCCCAGGAAACCATTCAGTCAGCCAGAGTGCATTCGACAGCCCATGCCAGCCATTGAGCGGAGGTTTCGACTCAGGCTTCATCTACGTCCCGTCGGGATTGAGTTCTGATTTCCCGGAGTGGAATCTGACGATCACGGACGACTCGACACGTAAGTATCCCGTTTCTGATCGATCAATTTAAGAGCGAGTATTCATCGCTAGCATGCAGCTATCTGGTTCTATTGCCAACAGTTGTCGCCTGCACCCCATTGCAGTGGTGCAGGGATGGTCGGGTGAGTAGCTAGTCCCCATACCATTCTTATATGATACTAAACTGGCTTTCCTACTACAGTTCCATCAATGCTCCGGGCTCTGGTGAAAATAATTTCACTGCTTTCCAAAGTGCTGCAAGGTCATCTTCTGGCGCCCCCGGTGTAAGTGGCTCTTGGGGCTTCCTATCCCGGTATCGTTTCTGATTTGAATGTATACTACAGCAAGGTGAGGGTGCTCTTGCCGGTCAAGGCGCATCAGCTTCCGCTCCGCCAGGTCCTTTAACAAGTGGAGTCTCTGGCTATTCCGTCCCAACTGGTACAGCACCTCCTTCCTCTGCATCTAGCAGTGGGTCAGCTGCAACCAGCAGCAGCAGCACCGGCGCCGGTACATCGTTGACTGCGAACGGACCTCTTGTGCTTTTGGCAGTTGTGCTTGGCGCTGGATTGGCCGATTTTACTGGGTAGCTATGCTCAGAGCAGGGATATGCGCTTTAAAATGGTCATTGAGAATCAGGGAATGCATTGACTAGTCTTGTATACTTTGGACTTATGTATTCCTCCCGTTTGGTTTTGGCCGCTCTGAATTTCAATTTCGTGTATTGGTCTGGTTGTACATTACTGATTCCGGTAACTCTGCAGGGATTGTTGATGAACTGGTCTGCAAATTCTGTACGCATGTTTCAATCGGGTTCGAAATTTGCTCAATAGAATCATGGTGCAGTTCTAACAAGAATAATATCGTTTCTCCGCGATCGGACCTGTCACTGAATCAGTTTGGCCGATCGACATTTCCCTCTCCCATTCCGATCGGTTGGCTCTTCGGTCACAATTCTGTTGTGCTTGCTGTTCGATCTTTAAATAGCACAGAGGGCCTAAATTCCCTCACGATGTTAAGATACGATAAGTATATGGTCTACGTACCCCATCTTTCATCCGGATCGTGCCGCCAATTCGTGCCGAACAGGAACGGTACTACCATCAACGGTATACTTTCATTGATCCTGCTGGAGAAAAGATAGTGTACGCAGCAGAGCCAGAATCACAGGGAAGAGAAGCGCGATGTCGATCGCCGCAGTCATCCTTTCACATATTTACCCCCATTAAGCTTGCGAAGTGAATATTTGAGATGACAGATTGACAGATAAACCGCACAAAAATACACACATGATATGGCAGACCAACGCTGTGTGGGTCGACGAAGAAAGGATCCACATCTCAGGCTTTACCATATTTACTCGAGTCATTTCCGCGGCGCGGATCCTATCGAGTGCCCATTTCGAGAAGTGGTTGAAGGCTTGAAGCTGTAATGTCCAATCCAGCAAGTAGGGATACACTCAAACCCGCTCCTTTGGATCAGGTGAGAGTAAACTCTTGTTAATTTTGAAAGTGGGCGGATGAACTTAGCACGTCAATAATGTGTCCGGGAGGTGTCAGCAACTAATTTCCCCGGGAGATGATGATCTGGAATCTGGGACATTACATTGGTGCATGTATGAAAAGATCTGTTGCCACGGGACGATCATCAGGAGATGGACCAGCAATTGGACCCGACAGAGATTAACAACAAATGTAGGGCGCAATTATCCGCTGGTAACATTTCTTTGTGCAGAAAAATGCGCAAGATAGCATACACTCCAATACAATATACACAATAAGAATTATTTATCAGCCAATTGCTCAACCATGACACTGATCAAGACCCGTCGCATTCAGGTTCTGACACACGTAATTCTCGTCCGTATTATCGTTGTTAGCCGGCACGAGATTGATGTCTCTGAACGACCAGTCTTTGCATGGTGCCTTGGAGCTACATTCAAAATCGATGACTCTGTCTGTGGCGGAGGAACCGGAGATATTGATGAAGTGGATGTCGTCCCAGAGGAATGTAGAGGTGTTGGCGTACGATTGGTTGAGTTGGGAGTAGCTCAGACTGGAAGACATGATCAGACGTCAGCGGGATGGAAGTAACAGATGGAACGAACTTCGAAGTGAGAGAAAGCGGGACCGTGCTCTCTGTGTGAAGATTTCGAATGGTCACGTTTTTGCAATATCCCATGCCACCTTTCAATTATGAAATAATTGGTTGAATGGAGCTGATAAATCGAGCAGAGGGCTTACCGCCTCCACCATTGGGTGGTAATCCTACCTGCACGCCGATCCTTAACGCAATTTGCGTTGGGACGGACGGATAAGATTAGCCAATTGAAAACTTACCACGACTTAAAATATGCGCCAGCGGTCATAGGGTTTTGCATCGATGGTTTGGTCTAAAGATCAAAACAAAAACTTAGAATATGTATCTAAGTATTGGAACACATAGCATACCACGACGTTTTCTATGGATATATCTGAAATAATATCAAGCTTGGAGTCAAAGGCAGGCCATCAACACATTGGAAGAGCGGACACTGTTCCCTCGGCTCACCTCGCCAGGATACTGCCCAATGGAACCAAAAGCAATTCCGGCACCCCCGAAGCAAGAAATGTTGCGAAGAGCGATCTTTGTCGAGTTTGGCTTGAACGCAATACAGTCGTCCCCTCCTTGGTAGATCCAGTTTTCGTAGAGAATATTCGATGACTGGTAGGTGTCGCTTCCGTCAGTGTTTTGGACCCAATTAGAACCATTGGCCTACGGGGGGTAAGCAGTGTGTACCTATCGTTGAGTAAGGAGTAATTAGCTCACTGAGGTATCGAAGTTCGTGGCATTGACGTAAAAATCCCTGAGGACGATTTCGCTCGAATTCTAGAAGCGACTCAACAGATGTACGTTGGCCTCAGTGATTATATTGCTCACCCATACGAGCGATGACCTTGATAAAAATATAAGCCCGATCGTTCCTATTCGGAACAGTGACGACGTACCAAAACTGCGGCTGTATGATATTGAAGTTCTTCACGACACCACGCGTCGCGTTCGTGATAGAGATAGACATCGGTCTGCGTGGAAGTACTATTAAAAAGCTCCGGAAAGGGCTATGCTGGAGCTACATACCGTCCGTATAGGTTTCCTTGACCACGGGCCCATGTATACCATGTCTGACCGTGCCCGAATACTCCGCCAGTCTTATGTCCGTCGACAGTGAAGTCATGCCCAGTTAAGTGCCTGACAGTTTTCCATCTTATTACTGCAATACGACTGGTGCGATGATCACTCACCATGAAATGCTCTGGTTCTGGAATGGAAACCGGTACGAGTTTGCAACCCAGTAAGTAATGTTTGGAGTAAAGCTGAGAAAGCCGTGCAACTCTAACGAGGCGTGTTCCAGATGCGTGGTGATTGGCTGAGCAATTGTATAATTTTTTGATGGGAGGATGATGGTACCGCCTTTGCCGCAGTTGTCAACGGCGGCTAGTAGGGCAGGTGCATCGTCCTTGCCATCTCCTTTGGAAATTACTCTACACTGTCGAGGCCGTGCCAACGTCTGGCTCGTAATTACTAGAAAGAGAAGCCCTGCTGGTATGAAAGAAGCTCGCATTTTGAGAGATGCTGCAGTCACATTTGGCGACTGCAGATTCAGTACAAATAGACAAGGAGCAATACCGGTGACGAGCAAATGACGTCAACTTCTCCGTAATCCGGGATGGTGCTGAGACAGTCATCTGTGCTCTCGTGTCTCGTGCAGTATCGTGTGGACAGCCCAAATGACTTGAAATCGGGCGTTGAGTGAGGAGCCGGCCCTCATTTTAACCTTCCGGCCCGGATAGACCTAAGTCATGCAAAAATTCCGAGTTATCTTAAGAACAAAACATGATAAGCTGCCGGATACTCAATAGTACGCACGTACCTGTGTCTGTCCACAATTGTACAAACACCACTCATATTTCGCCAAGAAGTATTCAAGTCTACTCTCTGAAATCTTTCAGTATATCACGCAGTATGTACGTCCGCCCAGGACACTGTGACCATTGATTTCCAGCGGAACTCGTTGAACAGAAACCTATGGTAGGGCCAGGTAGGCTCATATTCATACTAGAGGGTCAAAAAAAGCCTACTGTTTTGGCCAGTTCAAGGATTTGTCGTCAGCAGTTGGTCATGCACAGGATGAACAATTTTGTCAGCGGAACGGCATCGAGCAATTTGCATATGAGACAAATATGAGAGACAAAAGTCAGAAGGTCCTTTCGATTTAGTAGTATTACCTTCTCGGTCATCATGCCGGGCCGACACTTGTTAGATTATGTAAGCGACCCCGCTGGTATAAGTACATAGAGATTTGTCTGTACAGTCCTCACGCATATGCAACGAACTGGAGTACTGTTCCGCAAAGCGAAGTAATATGCCACCACCCGATTCATTTTACACTAGGGCCATAGCACAGTAGAAGTGGGTTTCGTTGCGTTCCTGAAAAATGAAGATCATCAACTTGAAGGACGAATATCTGCGCCGGTTTCCACCGTCCTCAAAACGAAAGTCCATACGTCCCATACGTCCACTCGTGGCGGCTTCTCTTTCTTACCGCCACGTGCAGAAAGAAAGGGAGATGACTGCTCAAGGACCGTCAAGTCGACATAAGTAGTTGACACAAATAACCTCAAAAATCCCACATCTGATGTTACACCGTCAGCTAACGAGAACTCCAGAGCGTCAATGTTCGCCTCTCCGTAACCAACAGGAAGGGCAGAATGAGCCGCAAGTGGCGCGGCCATTGTGGCAGCTGGGGGGTGATACCAAGACTGAAGAGAGGAATCAGCATGAGACACGACACCATATCAGCCAAGGACCTCACCTGAATACTATAATCGGATGGATCAAAATAAACGAGGTAAGGAAAGAGATTACGGCCAGACTTATTCGTCAGAGTCAAGCCATAGAATACGCGATCGCTGCTGTAAGAAACTGTGCTTGCATTGGGAATGAAGACTGTGTTTTCGCGGTCGAGGAAAAGGGGCATGTCGAATTTGCCGTCAGGCATGTACATCGTTTCATCTGTATCTTCGATTCGCCTCAAGCGACGCAACACTACCTCGACATTCTGCTTCAGTGGGCTAGCACTATTACGCCGGTATAGATGATAGTGGAAGTGAGAAATCCCCTGGAGAACCCGCGGCAAGTCTGGACTAAGCTTGACATCGTTTAACATCGGGGCCCATTTGTGTATGAAGGGATCTAATCTATTGAACTGAAAGGTGGAACAATCAATTCGGCGGACAATAAGATCGGCACTGTCGGGAGAATTAACCAGAGCAAAGTTGTGTTCCGTGGGCTGGACCTCGTCCCGTGATGGATCGATAAATACCTTCAATAGGCTCTGGTCTTGTCGCCAATTCAGCACCAAAGCTCGTGCGCCAGACGGAATGGTGAAGTATGTGTCTTCGCTCCGCCGACGTAAGGTACACGTGAAAGCATCAACGTAATCGGCCTCTAGTATGCCAAGCTCTGTCTCATCGCTTGTGATAGTGCCCTGCGTATGAATAGCAAAAACCGTGCCTTTTATCACGCCATGAATGCTACCGACGTTGGTCCGATAGGCATCGCCGTGAGCAGTTAGCCTGAACGTCGTCGGACGAGCACCAGACGCTCCATTAAACAAAGTTCGACCTCTGTTTTTGCCGTCGCACTGTGGATGTTGCTGCTCTAATCGTGGCAGCAAATCGAACAGCTGGGAATATGTGATTCGGGTTAGGTCTTCTTGGTACAGTAAGCCAATCAGACAATGGGTGAATGCACCGCGTATCACCTCCGCCTTCGGATCTTCATAAGCTTCCTCGTCATGTCGACAAGCAGCAAGGAGGATATGGGACGACATCGTCTTATCCAGAAAACCTGTAGGGAAGTTTGGTGCCGCTATTGGAGGCAGACCCCACATCCAAATGTCCTTATCGAGCTCTTCTGGAAGCGGTGAGGCATTCTCCGCACGGCGCGCTACCTTGAGAGTTCGTGTACTCCCGCCAGAATGACAGGAATCCAAAATCATTGTCTGATCATGCAAATAAAATAGTTAGAGAGACATTAGAAAGTGCAAGATATCACACTCACGATATTGTCTCCCTTTATGAAGGAAAGCTTGCGCAGTAGGCCACCAATGGTCCGATCCGGGATTCCAAATATTTCCTTTCCATCGTGGCCAATGGTTCGTTCGTCATGAGGACAAACAGTCTCGACTTTTTTGTTATCCGCAATCCATCCTTGCGGTGCCAAAGCCCGGCTGCCATGACCAGCGTAAAATACCACCACCACATCCCCATGCTCGATGTTGCTATTGTTTATGAGATGATTCTGGAAACCATCTATGATGGCGCTGCGAGTGGCTCTTTCATCAGCAAGGCGAAGAAAATGGGAAGAGCGTATATGGAATTTATGCGAAAGAAAGTCGACCACGGATTGTGCGTCCCCTTTACAGCCTTTCAAATCACGTATTCCGTCGGATTCGTACTTATCGATACCAATTATTAGCCCAAACATCCGGCTACGCGGTTCAAAGCGGAAATTTAGAGTAAATGACTTTTCAATTTGCGCTGAGCACACGGTTCTGCTTATGTCTGAGAAATTGGGGTGATCAGCTTATCGCGCAGGGGACGATTGGATCGAAAAAGA